>VXAX01007760.1:320254-371879 GCA_013399835.1 Leptocoma aspasia | reverse complement strand
TTCGGGAGGACCTTATCATGGAGATAGAGATAGAGATAGAGCTACAGGTAGAGACGCAGGTGCCGGGCGAGGATGGCGGAGTCGGGTCGGTGCCTGTGTCTGCCCTTGTGCGTGTCCGTGCGCACACACCGCGTTCCCGCTCTCACGGGCATGTGGGCACGGCAAACACGGTGCGAGAAAAGAGCAGAGATGATTTCGGCTACTGGAAGCGCAAACGTAACATTGTTCATACAGTAACTGAAAACACCAAGCCCACAATCCTGCAATGCAATTTTTAAAGTTAAGTTTTCCTACCAGAACCACACTGTAGTTTGTCACAGTAGGGAATACTTGAGAGACGGAGCAACTAAAATCTTCTTGGTAGAGAACTTTCTGTGCCTCAGGACAGTAAACACATTAGGCACAAGGCATTGCTGAGATGTGTTTATTACAAGATCATGTTTTGGGCATTTCGAGTAAAATTTACTCATATCCTGTCTCACACCAAAGGACTTTGGGAATATAAGAGAGAGAAATCCCTTGCACAGATGCATTTCTAAGTGTACACAACATGCAAGAGGAATTGCTCAACAAACTCAGAAAAATGTCACCTGTTCAGCTTGTTTAGATTTCCAGTGGGTGAAACAGAAGGACACGTTCCTAATCCATCTTCCATTTTCCTGTTCTTTAAGTAGTTGTCAAGACTTCCAAGCTACAGTAGTGGACAAACACCTTAGAAGAGTGTTCAATTCTGTGGAAGCAAGTTTTCCTTCAAACAGGAATATTACCTACCTCTTCATCAGGGTCCAGTGAAAAGTCTGCTTTAGCTTTCAGGTTGTTTTCTATTCAGCTGTATATTAAGAGAATCAATGTAAATTGCTTTTTTGTAAATAATAAGGTTACTATAGTTACCTTGTCTGAAATGTTCCGTAAATTATGCATTTCTATGAGTCTAATAATTGGTAATAACCTTTGCTCTCAGTTATCACTAAAAAACCTTCAGCTTCCTGGTTTTGTAGTGTAGTGTTTGGGTTTTCATTCCATTTTGTATTTTAATGGAAAGTATACTAACATTGTTTAGAAGGCTGAAAAACACACAGCTACATACTGGGTTAATAACAATATGCAACTGGTGTCTGTTTTCAGGTTTTTATACTGCATGGATGAAAATTTGAGCTATGGAAACTAAGGCTGTCTGTCATAATCAAACATATTCTTCCTTGTGCTCATCATAAACCATTTTTACAGTCAATTAGTGAAATAATTCAGTGCAGCTGTTTTACCCACTTCATTTTGATTCTTCAGTTATTCTGGATGTTTTGTATCATGACAACTATTAATAGAAGGACAAAATGTGCTAAGAATGAACTTCTTTATTTCTATTTCTAGCTTTTTCTCCCACACTATAGCATAATATGTAAGTACATTCTGAAAAAATATCTGCAGAGAAGAACAAGAGCAGAATATGAAGCTATTTATTTACAGAAAGAAATTGGGCTTCATCCTACATCTTTTACAACTCAGCCTGCATATTCAGCACAGATAATAGTATTTAAGAAATAGATAAGCCCAAATCAAAGTAATTTTAGATGCTTCAAAAGCACATGGGGCAATTGAATTTTTGTTTGTATTGCTGCACAAAGAAAGTTAATGCATACGTACCCTTGATCTTTGGAATTTGTTTATATTTTAGTCTAGTCCAAAAAGACAGAAGTGGTTAGAATTATGTATTAGATAGATATTAGACTTCACTACAGCGAAATGGCTATATATAAAAGGAAAATTACTCTCTGGTTGCTGAACTGCCAAGTTATTCTTAATTTTTTATCTGGAATTCTCTTTTACAAACATTCACATGCTCAGTATCTTGGATGCAATTCATAAAATGTAAGTGCACTTTTGTTTTATCTTTGGGCTTGCAAAGCAATCAGTATTAAAAAAAAAAATCTCACTACTTAAAGGCATTCAGGGCAGAAATAGAGCACAAGACAATTAAACAAATGTTTCAGCATTTAAAACAATACGGCAAGATTTTGTAATAAGCACCCAGATTTTGACTTTGGCATTTCTCTGAAAAACAGAAGTGGAAAACCAGAAGCTTCCACTGCTTTTCCATGGAACTGCTGATGACTTTGAAAACTGCCAGCTGCAAGACTGCATTGACTCAGAAGTAAACAGAATAATGTGATTACTGCGATAAGGTGAATTCAAGCAGCACACTTCCATCCTTGGGTTCAGCTGGAGCTTTTTGATTTGTTACACCACTTTGACTTCATGTCCCTTGGAGAACAGGCAAGTTATGTGTCTGCTGCAGCTCTCTGTTACTCTGAATGCACAGATTTCAGGATCACCCCCCTGCTCTTGTGAAGAGAAATCTCAAGCTGTTAATATTCCAACTCACAGTATTCAAACTGTGATCCATTCAGACTCAGTTGACCAACAGTGCAAATCAAACCTCTCCTTGGCTTGACTAAGGAAAACTGAATTCACATTAATGGCAATCATTTAAGTTGGAAAAGACCACCTTGATCATCAAGTCCAACCTTCAACTGAGCACCACCTTGTCAACTAAGCTATAGCACTGTCATGTGCAGTCGCTGCTTGAACACTTCCACGGATGGTGACTCCACCACTTCCCTGGACAGCCCATTCCAGTGCTTAACCCCCCTTTCAGTGAAGAAATTCTTCCTGATGTCCAACCTGAATCTCCCCTAGCTGTTTCCTCTCATTCTGTCATTGGTTGGCTGGGAGAAACCAATCCCCGTCTGGGCTACAAACTCCCTTCAGGCAGTTGTAGAGAGTGGTAAGGTCACCCCTGAGCCTTCTTTTCTCCAGGTTAAACACCCCCAGCTCCCTCAGCTGCTCCTCATAGAACTTACTCTCTAGAACCTTCACCAGCTCTGTTGTCCTCTGCTGGAGTCACTCCTACGAGTTGTGTTCCATCTTGTTTTCTCTCCCCTGTCCTGCTGGGAAGGGGAGTGATAGAGAGGCTTGGCAGGCATCTGGTGTCCGGCCAAGGTCAACTCACCACAACTGGTCAGGTTTTAATGCTATGAGCTCCAACTCTGGCATATGCTAGCCTAGAAAACTGGATTTCCCCAAAAGCTCTGCCTTCACAGCAAAATTAATAGTTTCAATGTGTCTGGACATAATTCACAACACAAATTGTAAGTGAAAACAAATACAAGGTAAGTAATCTCAAACACCACTGAAGTTACAGCTTGATGTAAGCTTTCTTTATATTTAGGAAAATTTGCTGACAGCCAATAACTGTACATTTAAGCATTTGCATATGTCTTAGCCTTTTATTTTAAATACAATTTAGTTGAATTGTTCAAAATAATGGATAGCAAAGAGATCGACTCAGGTGCTAGGTCTAACAACATCAACAGCAAAATTTCTACAGTTTGCTGAAAATTTTGGGGGTTCAGATTAGCAATGGTTTACCTATTTCCAATCAATTTTTACATCAAGGTTCTAAAGGAGCAGTATTAAACCAAATACTCTAGATATTCTGTTTGAAGAAATCTATATTTAGTAATAAATTTTGGAATCTTCAGGACTTAGATTCAAAGGAGTAAAATGTACTGAATATAATCTGAAGAGGAAATCCTAAAAATTAAGAATTTACTTTTCATGGTATTAGCAAAAAACACGGTAATGAAATTGCATCTACTTTCTAGTGGACTTTATAATCATTATTTAATAATTAATAAGATTTCAGGGATATATCCTAATCCAAGTAGATAAAATAGCAAGCACTGAAGTATCAGTGTATCTTAACTTTTTCAAAATACTAAAGTACAACATCTATCCGTTGCTATTTCAAAGTACAAACTTCTGCTGGTGTGAATAAACACAGTGATCTAGCGTATAATATTTTTGTTGCAGTCAAGACTTCAGGATAGATAATTTTTTTATCTAACAGCTGAAAGTGCAGACATCATAGATAGCTGAGTCCATAGAACTGTTAACCAACAATTCAGCTTCTATACAACAAGACTATACCAGGAAATGCCACCAGGTCTTTAATCATGTGGTTGAACACTATGACTGATCAACTAGTTCTTGTGCAGCAGGCACAGCAATAGAACTGCCCTAGAAAGCTGAGTATCTGTTCAAAGTGAATGAGCTTTTGGGATGAAAAAGCAGTCTTTTCAGTGAAGGTTTGACTCTTTTACTGCAAGTATCCATACCAGTTCAATTCTTTCAATCTACATTTCATCCCATACCACACAGTTCCCTTTCACCTTTCTTTGTGGCATAATTCATGAGTACAGGTGTACTTAACTGAAGAAATTTGCAGATTTGGACACATCAATAGCATGCCTGTGTCTAGTCAAGTCAGCAGCAATATGGTAACCCTGTTTGAGAACAGCAAAGCAGGAGGAGTCTTGTGCAGGAGAAAACCTCAGTTTTGCTTTATTTTGTTTATTATATTAAGAAAAGGTCTAGGACTAAGCACTGACAGCTGTTGTCTGTTCTTTAGAATTTGCTGTAATCAAGCCCAATGAAGTTCATCCATCTCGCAAACTTCTCAATCATGGATGAGTTAAACTACAAAAATAATCTAGCCAACATGTAAATAGTGGGCTATATAAGCAATACAAAGCTTTAGTTTCCCCAAGAATCTTTAAAGTTACTTATTACATCCCTGAAACGGTGGCTTTAACTCATTGCTTGTAGGTGGTGATTCAGATCGTTCTGAATCTGCAATAAGAAAAAAAGATTAAAGTTTACAGAATTACTTCAACCATAATTATAAAAAGGTCAGCTAAAATTTTTGGTTTCTTCCTCATGTCAAAATACACATAAATTCCACTACTTTTAATCTTGAATTAACAAGATAAACAAGCTACCTAAGAAATTTGCAGTATGATGCAAATCTGAATCCCAAAACAAAGGGATTATAGATTTACATATGGAATGGGTTGTACCTCCTTCCTGATTCGTCTAGGACTTATTCTGTGCAAGTGAGTACAGAGGAAGCTCCATCTCAAAAGGGAGCTGCAAGGTGCTCATGCTGCCAATTGCTTTGGATGAACAGAAAAAAGTACACAAATGGGAAAAAAGTAAAAGCACTACCATCAGCAATCACCTAAAAGAATGAAAAGGACAAGGTCAAAACTGAATGAAGATACACATCTGGATTAAACCACATTGTAAAGAGCATTAAAAGCAATCTCCTTTTACACTGACATACAGAACCAATCCCAATCAAAATAGCTATTATTGCAAACAAAGGCAATAAAAGCAAAGCAGGTATCACATTATCCAAATATTTGAAAAAGAAAAGCAACAAAAATTAGATGTATCTATATGTCAACCTATGCAGCACACTGACTTTTCAGCAGCTTTTACAGTGTACCCTTATTTTTCTTCTCTATTGCCTAAGTGGTATAACCAAACCAATTTCATGCTTACTCTGAAAAATCTTCAAGTTTTCTTTATCTCAGATGTCTCATTAGAGGCACACACATTAAAGAAATCAACTATCACCAAATTAATGAAATGGAGATTTTGAAATCCCCTTTAATTTTACTCAGAGTAATGGGAAAGAAAAATGTCAGCACACAAGAAAGTTAAATAGAATCTGAAAACAAAGAAGAATATTCAAGGTTTTCTTTCATGCTGAGGAAGAGCACTTTTAAACCCCATAGTTGAATTGCTGGGTCACTGAATCTCTTAAAGCAGCATCCTCTGCATGATCAGAGTTTGGATACCTAAGTTAACTTGAAGAGTGGCTTCTAAGGCTATGCATTCTCCTTCAGATCCAGACCAAGATCTGGCTTCATCCCTCAGTTTTATGACATTTTTTCTTTTGAAAAAAACCACACAACTTCTAGTTCTCTGTTTTCTCCTGATACTCACCTGGAGGAAGAGGTTTTGCACACAAAAAAAAAGAAAAAAAGAAAAAAGCCTGTACATACATTAATGGAAGACACAAAGATGAATTCAGATAGAGCTGAAGTGTCAGAGAAATTAAAATACCTGGCCTTTAAGACTTTCATACATTAATTTATCAAGGTCACGGTAATAATAACAATACTCAGTGTATACAAAAGGATTCCCTGACAGAAATAAAAAAAACAATTCTGGTGCATGCAATGGGAGGTCCAATAGCATTTCCAAACATTGCTATAGAAAACTGATATAACCGGCATGGTTACCAAAGCAAAAGGTCTTTGACAGAAGTAAGGGAAATTTTCCCACCTTTTAACCTTTATATTTAAGTTTCCAAGTGAAGTCTTTCATAGCTATTACTATTGTGCATGATAAAGTAATGTTTGAAAGCATGACATTGGATAACTTTTTTCTCTTAAACTTTTGAAATTCCACTGCCTTCAACAATGTGTATATATTTATTTTGACAAATTTCTACGAACAGTGATCTATTTCTAAACACAAGTAACAATGACACTTGTGACAGAAGTTTTCGGAAAAATATTAGGGGCAAAAGAATATTCATAACAAAGAGGCAACAAATATTTTACAGTCTGCTTAAATTTAGGCAGGATGGCTGTGTCTCTGCAGCATTTCACAGAAACACATCACAGAGAAGCCCCTGGATTAGAATAGAGCATACTGCAATTGTAGAGATGAAAAAAAGTCCATGAAAGCACCTGCCTTCGCTGACTACAAACAGGAGCACTCCTTTCTTTAGCTGATCATAGGGTATTGTAAACTAAGCACAATAATTCAATGTGTCTCACCATATTCAGAGAGCCACACAAATACTGAGGCTGCCCTCTGCTGTTACCTTGAGAGTCCAGCTCATTTTAAAAGAAACAGCTTTCAATAACGTTACCTTCAGAGTGCTCACTATATTCTGATGTTTCTTCAATCTTTTTTTCCCATCCAGTACACTGCTGAAACCAGTCAGTCCCATAGCCATTGCTTATTAATTTGCTAAAATTTACTGCTTCACTTTTTCTCTGAGCAGGCCTGTAAATACAAATATATTAAGGGAAAACAAAAGCAAAAAGTAAACAAAAATGGGGGCTAGGGGAAAAATCATATTTTGCACAGAAAAGGCCTTATCATTTATTTCTAATTCTAAAAGTCATTTTAAAATATAACCATTTATAGCCTTATAATTTGTTTATAAATAACAAAACATATATTCTACATGTAACCATCTAAAAAGAAAAACCAAAAAGAAACAAATAAAAGCACAGAACTATGCCTGATTTAGTACTGTGTAAATTTACATGATAAGAGACATCTGTTTCATTGGAATTTTACATGTATTTACATTGGAATTTACATGTATAATGCTTAAACAGTCCTGGTCTTAAAGACAAAAAGTATAAAAGAGAAATCCTCACAAGAATGTGTAAGTGGAAAAGGCTGACAGTACTCATTCTGTGGTACACAAAAGTGAAATGTTGCAAATTTTCTCTTAAATTCATTTGACAGTTTAATCACTTATTTGGTAGCATTAACATAGTTCTAAAACATACTACTGATGACTGAGCAATAAATTTTTAAGACAAGGTATGCAGAAACAATTCAGCTGTGCACACAGCTGATGATGTGATTACATCACATCACAAATGACATAAAAAATTGCTAAAAAACCTCTTTCAGGTGTTCATCAGAGTATTTTTGCTCTGTATAACCTTATAAAGGCTACAGTTTATGTCTTTCCTTAAAGTGTCAATCCTGCTTGTTTCTCTGTAAACTACACTGACAGAACTAACAATGTAGATTATCACTTTCACCTCTTCACTGGTATTAAGAAAAAACCCAATTTAGAATACCATAAAAGTCTACTACACTTAAAGATATACAACTCTGTGCTTAGTTTTCCTAACACAAAGTTATATTGAATAATTTTGTCATATGAGTTAAAGTACTGTTGTTTTAGTTGCTTTAGACGCTTTTAAAACTATTTTAGCATCATATATGATAGCAAATTTAACAGCAATAAAGATCCACAAGGTCCATACATATACCCACTAATTCCTGCATTTTCACAAGGAGCAATTTTACTTGTAGGCATGAATAGTTGCAGGCTTAGGTGTTTAATGATTTTCATATGTACTACTTACATGGGTGGGAAGGAAAGCTTATTTGCTCCACTAAATTCCTTGTTTGTAGAAACAGTTGGCATTCTGCTTGGATATTTAGGACTTATAGGTGGGAGCTTTACCTGTGTTAGAGAAATCTTAGCTCAAAAAAAAAGGAGTTATGTAAAAAATAACCAAGAAGATTATATGATAGCATAGCCTTCAAAAGTGAGGGTGACATTAAAGGCCTAAATGTGTTCAAATTTCCATGTCTTATCTACATTATTCCCATAAGTACTAGTAATGGATTATTGAGGAATAAGAAAAGATAAAGCAGCCCCTTAGTTATTCTACATGAGATTAGCTGTTTGCTCTCTCCACAATGTGCTCTACACAAGCCTTTCCCTCACAGTACACTTCAAATTAAGCTTCAAATTCAAACTTATCGATTGCAACCTCTCATCTTGGTCCATTTCTCTGTGTGCAGAATATGAAAACAGACCAGTCTTTCTAAAGTCAGGAGGACTAGAAATTAAATTATGGTTTAATTGCTACTTCTTTTTTAGTTTGTTTGGTTTTTGTTTCTTAATAAAAAGCATAAAACATCTTATATAATAAGAAAACATTGTGGTATATTAATTAGAGGTTTGATATTCAAACAAATACATATATATTGGGGGAAGCCTACGACAGAAAAATATATTTTACTTCTATCATCTTTCCAATGACAGGTAAAAAAACTTAGTGTTAACTAAAAAACTGAAGGATGCCACCTAGAAAGCCAGGGAAAGAACACACACTCCAGAACTGAAAGTTGGGAAAGCAGTAAGTAGTGGTTACATGAGCAACACATACCAAAGCTCTTATATTTTAACTTTGATCAAAATCAACAGTTACTAAAGGGTCAACTTACCTCCCTCTCAAATAAAAGCATGAAATTAAATATCCTCAACAACTCCCAGATATTTTTCACTAATAGTTGCTAAGAAATTCTGAGTTAAAAAAAGAAAACATCTTTAAAAACTACTTACAGCTTCCGTCGTTGCACAAAGAAAAGCAGACAAGGGGGAAGTCCTGAAGATAGCATAATATATCCTTTTAATTAGAATCTACATATTATTTGACCATTTTCTTTTTTAAACATGCAACACAGGACAGTGTCCCATGGAACAAGAGATATTACTTACAGGTTATTTAGAAAAAGATCAGGACAGGGTAACTAAAAGTGAAATATATTGCTCTGTAAACTTACAAGTACATTAAGGATAACAATACTTTCTACCTACGTGGACATAGCTACTGTAATACAGCTAACAGAGCAAAACTTATGATGCATGAACAGCAGTCACACTTGGATTGCAGACACTACAAAACACCCATGAAAACCTCTATAAGGAGAAGATTCCAAAATGTAAACACCCCAAGGACTTCTCAAGGAGCCTGTGCACAATGAGTATGGAAAAAGCAAACAAAAGTATAATGGCCTTTGAATACATCTAATCAATGAACTAATTAAGAAGCCACAAAGAAAAAGCAGATCTGAATGTTCAGAGAATGTAAGTTCTTATTATCTAGAAGAAAGTGAAGCCTAGGACAGACAGTTGTGCTGATTCTGAGCCAGGATGTTAATGCAAACACCTGTAAAGCCAGTGCTGAGACCCCTTCAGACTTCAGTGGAGTCAGACTGGGACGTTTGTCAAAGAAGAGATGAGATTAGCAAGAGCATGCAGTGATATCAGAGGCAGCTATGTGAGATGAAAAGGAGGGTCTTTGTCCAACCTGGAGGTTAAAAAACCACATTAGCTGCTTAGAACTTCTTTCCAAGTTTGTTCACACTGTTTGCTGAAGCAACCTATTTGTGCTTCACATTTCAAAAATGCCATCCCATTGTGCAGAAATGATAGCACTGTCTTCCCTCTGTCACTAGACTGGACCCTCTCAGATTTGACATGCAGGTTTCAGATCCAGGACACAATTACCTACAGTTTCAACTGAAAAAAACAACCTCAGGTGACGTTTGTCACATGCTGAAGGCAGGATGGCATGCAGGGCAACACAGAAACACAGTCTGATAGTCAGGATACACAAGTAGCAGATGAAGAGATGAGATTTTCCTCTTGGCATCAAGGAGAAGCACAAGGAAAGGAGGTCTAGTAATGAAAGAGTTAATTAAAGGACAAAGGGAGAGCAGGAGCCAGAGAGGTTTTGACTAGACACAGTAAAAGGTTCAAACTGTCCAAAATAAAGTCAAGAAAAAGAAAAGGGAGAGGGAAAACACAAAGAGAAAAGTCTTGAAGGCTGTGAGCAAGAACATTGTTTTAAATGTTACCTTTTTTGGCATTAAGTGAGAGGCTAGCATAAACTGCAGGGATCAAAACACTCCCTACTGTTCAACTAAACTAATTAATGACAAAAGTAGCAAGGGAACAGATCAGAATTTGGCTTTGGAGGGCATCTGCAACCTATTCAGGTGCTATTTGTTACTTTACTGGGCAAATTCAGCATTAAAAGCAGACTCTTGTGCCACTACACTCCAAAGATTACATCTGAGATTACAGCTTTTTCCCTTTGACAAGTCTCTATTTAATAGCAGCCATCAATTTTCCCAGATAAAACAAACTAGGGCATGTTCTTGGTTTAAAGTGTTTTCTCCCTCTGTGAAGAGACAGCAACAATATACTCTAAAAATTGCTATGTTTATTATAAATACACATTTATTAATCTTGGATTCAAGAATCATGACATAGAATATGTATTGTGCCTGGCTAGTATATGAAGAACAATGGATATCTGCAGCCAGCATGGTAAGATAAAAGCCTTTAGAGGAAATCCTGGCTGCTGTGTGATCAAGGACAAAATTCTAGATTACATTTCAAATCTCTCTCAGGTAAAGTCCTGGTCTCAGATGAGCAGTCATTTTGCTACAGCGCATACATACCTAAGTACATATGCACATATACACAGACATTTCAGGCAAGTGCCTGAAAGAGAGGACTTTGGAGATGAAGGAGTAATCTCACTGGTGCCGCAGGGATATTGCCAAATGCTGATGCAAACTCCAATGACACCTCCAACTGACCTCTCACCCATACAGGCCTCCCTCCTTCCTAAGGTCACAGCTTTTTCAACCCAACCCAGCGGGGCCATTTGAGGCACAGGCAAAAGGATTACTGAATCACAGAACTGTTTGGCTAAAAGGGACCTTAAAGATCATCTAGTTCCAACTCCCCTGCCACAGACACCTTTCACTAGACCAGGTAGCTCAGAGCTCCATCCAGCCTGACTTTGAACACTTCCAGGGATGGGGCATCTACAATTTCACTGGGCAACTTGTGCCAGTGTCTCACCACTCTCATAGTAAAGAATTTTTTCCTAACATCTAGTCTAACCCTACTCTCTTTGAGTTTGAATCCATCCCCCTCGTCCTGTCCATGCTCCCTACATGTCTTTGTAAAAAGTCCCTCTCTGTCTTTCTTGCAGGGTCCCTCCAGGTACTGGAATGTCACCCCAAAGTCTTCTCTTCTCCTGGATGAACAATCCCAATTATGTCAGCCTTTCTTCATAGGAGAGCTGCTCCATTCCTCTGATCATCTTTGTGCCTTCCTATGGACTCCTCCAACAGTTCCCTGTCCTCCCTGTGCTGGGGACCCCAGAGCTGGATGCAGCACTGCAGGGGGGTCTCACCAGAGCAGAGCAGAGGGGCAGAATCCCCTCCCTCCCCTGCTGCCCCCACTGCTTTGGATGCAGCCCAGGACACGTTTGGTTTCTGGGCTGGGAGTGCTCATGGCTGGGTCATGTCCAGCCTCTCATCCACCAGCACCCCCAAGTCCTTCTGGGCAGGGCTGCTCTGGATCTGTTCAGCCCCCAGCCTGTGCTGATAACAGGGGTTGCCCCAGCACAGGTGCAGGACCTTGCACTTGGTCTTATTAAGCCTTGTGAGATTCCCATGGGCTGCTTCTCCCTGGGCCAGACATCCATTACTTTGCCATGAGCACAAAGGCTAAATCCTTCATGCACTAATATTCTTTGCTGATTTGCAAAATTCCCAGAAGAGTAAGACTTATTGTGATTAAGGTATTAGGGAGGAACTACAGGATCCATTCCGAAGCATGGAGAATCATGTAATGGTCTCCCAGATCCCCAGTCCTCCTCTACACAGCAATAACCACAAGGAACAGTAGAGATTTTAATACTTCAGAATAAAGCAGCATAAAGGCTTAAACCTTCAGAGCAAGGGCCCACTTGGGAACATTGTTTTCCAAAGCAAGCAGAAGAGGCACCCTTAGAGGTTAAATGGTTTTGAACTTTTTCCTAAGTGCGCCCTTTGGGATTTAACTCCATAATTGCATCATGCATGTCTCTTCTGAATAACTGCTTAGTCACACTAGACTGAAAAAAGATTTTCAATACATTCAGTCTCATACTACCAGAAATACTTGAGGTAGTTTGCTGCTGCAGTGCCATCATGTAGTCAAATAAATAAATTAAATATTCCTTAGAAATTTGCCTGTGGTGTTTTGGAATACATTATTCTTATATGTACGTTGAAAGGGAACACCTTTCAACGTACAAGATGTATGGCAAAAAACTAAAATTGAGACTCTCTGGTAGGGCTAGTTGCATTGTCTCACTTGGAAGACTCTTTGGGAAGGTACTCTAAATGCATGGGACAGAAACTTCCCAAAAGAGGATATTCAAGAAGTAGCTGTGAAAGAAGCACCATGTGACATTTCAAGATACATGATACACTCTTCAGTGTACAACAAAGATATTGTGAAGCACAGCCAAATGAGAGATGGTGGTGTGGAGGTAGAGCTAAACCTAGCAACACAGAATCTGTCTTCACAGGCACCTAATCTTACAGAAAAAGACTTGGTAGATAAAACTTCAAAAAAACTTAACTTCAGCTTCCAGGAGAATAGTGTAAATTATATATGAGGGCCTCGGCATATTTGCAATCTGAGCTATATAACATATATTCACTTTGCATTTAATCATAAATAAAGCACAGGACTGAATGAAACTGGGAGCACATGAAACTTTCAGACACATGACTGAATGAAACTGGGTCTCAACCAAACTCCACCAAAACTGAAATGAACCTCAGCTTCACTTTACAAGTCAGCACATGGGCTTGAATTACTGTTATCAAAGTTAAGTTTGACTCTTAGAGCACTGAACACAATTGGTTCTTAAGTAAGGGAGTGAGGAACAGCACTTCCTCTCTGTCCTTGTTCAATTCCTTTAAGAGGCACTGCAGCAAGTCAAGTTTTTATTTTCAGTGCCTTAAATCTATGATTTAAAAAAAATGAAGTTTCACCTAAGCATCAGGCAAATTACAGTTTAAACATATGTTGCTTGTTTGCCTGTTGCCACAGACTCAGTAAACATTCCCAAGCCTATTCAGTAATGAGGTGCTCCCATTTACATAAGACATCATTCTGAATTGGCATTAGTTATTCATCTCAGCAGAGGCTGAGGACTTTTTCTCCTAAAATGTCCAACATCTGCCCTTCTGCTCAAGAAGGGAGGTACTAGTGTTCAAGTACATCAAATGCCTTTCCAGGTATACCCCAAAGGCCTATGGTAAATGTGACAACTGAGTTTACAGAGGATATTTAAAAACATAAGGCTTGAGCATCTAAATTGGGCAGAGGCAGAGAAGATGAAAGAGGGAAGATAGCAGAGGGTCTCCAAGACAAAACACCAATGTCAGTACAGAAAGGTTTGTTTGGGGCACAGCTTGTGCTATACTTACTTTCTCTTGAATACATCTTTCATTCAAAGACAGCTAGCACAGTATCTTTGGGAACTTCCTTGCATTTCAAACTAAACTCCTTTTTCAGAATAATCTTCTGTTCCTATCTTCTTTCTTCCTCACCCAAGATTACTAAACAAGATGTCTCTTTACCAAGAATGAATTGCAGGGGAAATAAAGCATAAGAAGA
This sequence comes from Leptocoma aspasia, assembly GCA_013399835.1. Lineage (NCBI taxonomy): Eukaryota > Metazoa > Chordata > Aves > Passeriformes > Nectariniidae > Leptocoma > Leptocoma aspasia. The sequence goes on along the minus strand of VXAX01007760.1, from coordinate 357,940 downwards.
TAGAAACTAACTACTGCTTTTTATTTTAACTGAAGTATATATACCGTATAATGTGATGGGAAACTGCATTTCTGGTTCTTATGCTACACCTGCAGCACTTAAGAAAACATAGCTTTCTTCTTGTTCTCTAACTGCAATATAAAAATTGATTCTGGAACACAGAAACTTATATGGATTACAGCTTCCATCCTATAAGAAGCATCAGAGATGTGTCCACAAGCTCTACAAACAAAGCATCATCACAGGGTGCCTCTCCATCTCACCTTCTTTTTCTCTGCATTTTCTGTGTCCTTAGCTTCCCATTGCCAAACACTTTTTGTATCAAAATCAAAAGGCCCTCTTCTTGTCTCATAACTGTTACCATGATGGTCATCAGCCACAAACTCTCTGTGAACCATATAATCTGGCAGAGAGGAAACACAGCTCCTGCAGGCAAAGATTTAATGCTTGTTTGTACAAGGTATACAAATCCTGAGCTTTAGTACAGAAGCATTCAGAAATGTTAATAGGTGAAGACACAGGCCAAGATGCGTTGGGCCTCAGCAATCTTACCATGGCTTCTCAACCCCTGTGGGATTGGCACAGTGTGAGTACCAGTCAGGTGCAGCATACACTTCTGGAGGGGACTTCACTACCATAGGAGTGTAGTGCTTCAGTAGATCTGCAGAGAAAAAGACAAAAGCCAGTACTTTTCTGACTCCTTATCTAGTTGCAAAAGCAGTACCTTTGTTTTCAGATTGCTGTTTCGTCAGGAAGAAATTAATTTCCTCATTTTTTCCACGAGTTCATTTCAAAAGTCCAGAGGATCCTTCTGTAGCATCGGTGACCACTTTACACCGCACTCAGGCAAAGCCAAAGAAAACAAAAGAAAACCAAAGAAGTAAGACAGATGCTCACCAGGTCGGCCTCCTTGCTTTGCCATCCGCACGTAGGCTGAATCAGTCTCTTTGATCCACTTCCTGTGGCACCCAGACAGTGGCACTTCAGGAGGAGCTCTTAAAAGGTCACTGAGACCCAGAATCTGGGAGGGAAGTGGGCTCTTCTCTGGTTGTTTCAGTGGCATAGGGTATTGCTGTCCTGCAAAAATGGAAAAGAAAATATTTATGGTAAAAGTTAACTGCTAGCATCCCTTTTTCAGGCAACTTAACAAATTGAGCCCACCTGGAACATGAATGAGGTGCTACATTTCATCATGAAGACAAAAGACCAGGCTTGCTCATTCTGGGGGATATAGCACAAGAATTTCTAGAGAATCAGATGCAAACACTTTTGTTTCAGTTCTGAGACAGCATTCAAGTTTTCCTGTAAAGTGTTCTCATACAGAGGATTGTGCCTCTTCATTCAGAAAACTATTTCCAAGGACACATCAAATAGCAGTGAGAGGCACACTAGACAGCAGAAAACACTTCAGCCTTTGGTTTCCTTTCCTTCACATGCACTAACTAAAAGCAAAGACAGTAGCTGTCCATTGGCAGGTCTTTATTTGTAAAACAACCAAACCCGATCCCCAAATAAAGAAATAATAAAAAACAACACCAAACGCCATACTTCTCGATACACTACTTTCTCAACTTCTAGTGAGCAAAAGAAAATATAAACAAGTCCTTCAAAATGGGAAAGCGGACGGCAGATAAATAAGAAAAAGCCAGTACGAGGTACTGTGCCATAAAAGATGCACAGGCACTTACCAGAGCGACTGCAGCTGCAGCCGATGCCGTTCTGTCGGTGTAAGGACATCACTCCCAGGCAGCAGCTCGCTGAGGAGCTCCTGGCACACACACACGCACTGGCTGTGCCCAAACTCAACCCCAAGGAACAACCCAAAGCGCTGCCTCTCCCCGGGCTCAGGGGCGCAGAGGCAGCAGCCGGCGCCCGCTGTCGCCTCCCGGGCGGCTCCGTCCCCCGGCGCTCTCCCGCTGACGATGCTCGGGGTCCCCGCTGCCGCCGTGGGACCGAAGGGCGATTCCCCGAAGGGTGACCCGCAACCCCCGGGAAACGAGCGGGACAGGCCGAAAGATGCCCGGCGAGGGGAGCCGGACCCCGTCGGGGGCGGAGCGGGACAGCCCGGCCCACGGTACCTCCCTCCCTCTTTCCTTTCTTCTGCGGGGCTAGAAGCTCGGCGCGTTGCTCGCCACCGCCAGCAGCAGCAGCAGCAGCGGCGGCGGCGCCGCCGGGCGGAGTGGGGGCGACTCCCGGCGGGCTCCCAGCTCGGGAAGCGGCGGGAGCCGTGCCGGGACGCCTTCCTCCCAAAGAGGGCGGGACGCCCTCCCACTGCACCGCCCGCCCGGACCTTGCCGCTATTGGGAAACTCCATCCCAGCTGAAACGAGGACAAAATCCATCCATTATTCCATGCCGTATACCATTCTGTACTGGCTGGTCCATATTCTGAAAGCCTGCTGGTACCCTTTTGGGTCCTTGAAATACCCTGTTCTGAGATTTTCTTTGTATTCCTGGAGCTGGCAAGCCACTTTATGCTGCTTCTTCATCTTTCCATGTCTGGGACCTGGAGAACATGGAAGGATGATGGGATATAGCAGGATGGTGGGATGATGGAATATCATGGGAGAACGTGGAGGGATGGAGGGGCATGAAGAAAATGGTGGGGTGATGGAACATGGAGGATATAGTGGGACATAGAGGAGATGGAGGGCCAGAGGGGTGGTGGAATGGGGGGATGATGAGTCATGAAGATGTTGGGATGTGGAGAGGATGGACAGATAGTGGGACATGGAGATTGTGGGATGTGTAGGGACGTAGAGTAAATGGAGTGGTAGAGAACATACAGGGATGGTGAGATACAGTGGGAGGAGATGGAGGGACAGTGAGAAATGGAGGATAACAAGTTGGAGGAGACAGGGCTGTTGGGCCAAGGGGTGGTGGAACAGTCGATGGAGAGGCCAGACAGATGAAAGCATTTGGGACAGAAGGACAGTGGGACATGTGGGGAAATGGAATATGGTGGATAGTGGGACAGAGCAGTTGGTGGCTAGGGGAACACTGAGGCCAGAAGCAGCACAAGCTGCAAGCCCAGGAGCCAGAAGGTCCCTGAAGGGCTCACCTAGGCTCTGTGCTACATGTAGAGGTACCAGATGTTGCCCCCCCTCCTGGGGACCACAGGTTGGCAATCCACAAAATTTTAGGGTTGGAAGGAACCTCAGAAGATCATCCAGTCCAACCTCCCTGCCAAGGCAGGGTCACCTAGAGAATTTACACAGGAACGTGTCCAGTTGGGTTTTGAATGTCTGCATACAGGGAGACTTCACAATCTCCCTGGGCAGCCTGTTCCTGTGTTCTGCCACCCTCAATGTAAAGAAGTTCTTCCTCATGTTGAGGTGGAACTTCTTATGTTTTAGTTTGTGGCCATTGCTTCTTGTCCTGTCTCTGGACACCATGGAAAAGTCTTGCTCCATCCTCTGGACATCTGCCTTTGAGATGCATTGATGAGATCCCCTCTCAGTTTTCCCCAGACTTAGGCCCAGCTCCCTCAGTCTCTTTCCCTGGAGAGATGCTCCAATCCCAGATCATCTTTGTGGCCTCCACTGGACCCTCTCCAGTAACTCCTTGTCTTTCTTGTGCTGAGGAGCCCAGAACTGGAACCACAGCAGATGTGGCCTCACTATGGCCGAATAGAGGGGCAGGATCATCTCCTTCAACCTGCTAGTCACACACTTCCCAATGCACTCAGGACACTATTGGCCCTCCTGGCCCCAAGGACACACTACCAGCTCATAGTCAACTTATCATCCACCAAGGTTCCCAGGTCCTTCTCCACAGAGATGCTTTCTCATCTGATTCAGCAGTGGCCTCATATTTTCCCTAAACTTCCTTTTGCTGGTGATATACCTGTAGAAGCCCTTCTTGTTGTCCTTGATATCCCTTGCCAGATTCAATTCCAAGGTGACTTTGGCCTTCCTCGCTGCATTCCTGAATACTCTGACAATGCTCCTATAATACTCCCACATGGCCTGTCCTTTTTTCCACATCCCATAAATTTCTTCTTCATAAATATTGGATTTACTGGAAACTTGTATGAGCTCCATCCATATTATAGGTGCCATACAATGGGGTAACCCCACCCTCCCAACACAAATCCAACCCCACACAAATTGCTGCTGCTCAATACTTTTTATTGGCTGACCAAGCTTGGGAGGCTAGAGGGAGTTGGGCACTTGGAAGTCTAAGTGGTACAGCTGCAAGTTCAGGTAGGATACTTGGGGATCCAGATCTTCACTCTTCGTTGAGTCCCTTCTGATGGAGGAGAAAAAGGGGCTGTTGTGAGGCAGCCATGGGGTGGCCCATGAGGCACCTGTGGGCAGGGGAAAGTCCCACCTTGGCTCCAATGTCGCGGCTCTTGGCCCGCAGCTTGTTGACCTGGGACTCAGCGATGTCGGCACGCTCCTCTGCCTCATCCAGCTCGTGCTGCGCCTTGCGGAACTTGGCCAGGTTGGTGTTGGCCTGTTCCTCCTGTGGGGGCAGGGACATCGGTGAGGCTCCCACACAGCTCTGTCTGGCCTCCTGCCACCCCATCTGCTCTCCATACATCTGACTTTTTTATTGCTCCATCTGGCCCACAATAGAAACACCTATTTCCTCAGGCATCCCATTTTCAAACCACCCAACCATCTACTCAATCATCCATCCATCCATCCATCCAGTCTTTCACCCACACAAATTTCCTTCCTTCCTTCCTTCCTTCCTTCCTTCCTTCCTTCCTTCCTTCCTTCCTTCCTTCCTTCCCTCCTTCCTTCCTTCCCTCCTTCCCTCCATCATCCACCCATCATCTCTCAATCCACCACCAACCCACCCTCCTCACCCCCTAACACCCCACCCCTTGAGCACCTCATCTCAAGGTCACCTGCTACTCCCCACATCCTCTCCCGCATCATAAACCCACGCTGTCCCCTCGTGGGGGGGTGGTCTCATGGCTCCCTGCCTAAAGCTCACCGCCTCCTCTGCCTGTCGCTTGTAGGCCTTGACCTTCAGCTGGAGCTTGTCCACGAGGTCTTGGAGCCGGACCATATTTTTACGGTCCTCCTCCGCCTGTAGGGTGAGACAAACGTGGATCAGGACCTGACCTTACCTGCACTTGGAATCACCACCCGAGCTACAATGGTCAGGAGACAGTTAATGATGTTCTTGGGGAGTGGAGCCTCTCTAGATCTGTGGGTCGTCTCAGCTCTGGGAGCAGGAGGTAGGATGTCTTCCTCCTCCTGATGAGGTCCCACCTGAGGTTCTGGATCATGCAAACCTCATGGATGCTGGGACACTGAGAGGTGGCCTGGGTGGCTCATGGCTGAAACCATGTTCTGGGTCCCACTACAGTATCAGACATACACACAGTGGGTGGTCTAGTACTGAATCTAGACAGCCTGTGTCTCTCTGGCCAGCAGGTCAGCCATGTTCTAGGTCATGTACAGCATGAGATATAAGGCCCCGTGGCCAAGGGGCAGGAATTGACCAGGGCCAGCCCAGGAGCCCCACCTGGTAGCTGAGTTCCTTGACGCGACGCTCGGACTTTCGGAGGCCCTTAATGCTCTCGGCATTGCGCTTCTGCTCAGCCTCCAGCTCATTCTCCAGCTCCCGCACACGAGCCTCCAGCTTCTGCAGCTGCTTCTTGCCCCCTTTGAGGGCCAACTGCTCGGCCTCATCCAACCTCATCTGCAGGTCCTTGATGGTCTGCTCCATGTTCTTCTTCATCCGCTCCAGATGCGCGCTGGTGTCCTGCTCCTTCTTCAGCTCCTCTGCCATCATGGCCGCCTGCCCGAGGAGAGAAACAAGCAGAGAAGGAGGAAAGAAACATGCCTCCCTACATTACCCTCCAGTGGAAGGTGTCCTAGATGTTGGTCCCACTATGGCACTCACATCAGTGATGGCTTTCTTGGCCTTCTCCTCAGCATTCCTGCACTCCTGGATGGCCTCTTCCACCTCTGTCTGCAGCTGGGAGATGTCGGCCTCCATCTTCTTCTTCTGGTTGATGAGGCTGGTGTTCTGGAGTTAGAAGAGAGGATCTCAGGATGTGTCTGTTGAACTGCTGACCCATCCTTCTTCAACCCCCCAGTACTTAATGTCCCCTTACTCCCTGCCAACTCTGCAGGCATAAAGGATCTGAAGATCTTGGTAACTCAACCCATTAGAAGCCCACATCCATGGATGGAGGTGGCCTCTATCTTTGAAGGTATGTGAGTGAACTCACCTGTGAGTGAAGAAGCTGGACCCTTTCACTGGCCTCAATCAGCTCCTGCTCGGCCAACTTGCGAGCCCTCTCAGTCTGTTCCACCACTGCCTGCATCTCTTCCAGCTCTGACTGGAGGAGGTTGTTTCTCCTCTCCACGATGGCGATATTCTCCTTCAGGTCTTCATTGGCTCTCACCACATCATCCAGCTGCAGCTGGGTGTCCTGTTGGGATAAATAGAATGGACATCAGAGAGCAGCTCAGGGGGCTAGAAAGTCCTCCTTACAGGTGGGTGATCCCACCTTGAGGTGAGCCTGGGCTCCTTTCAGGTGGGACTGAGCTTCAGCAGCCACGCGGTTGGCATGGCTGAGCTGAATCTCCATCTCATTGAGGTCACCCTCCATCTTCTTCTTCAGCCTCAGGGCCTCATTGCGGCTCCGGGTCTCAGCATCCAGAGAGGTCTGCAGTGAGTCCACCATCCGCAGGTGGTTGCGCTTGGCCTGCTCCATCTCCTCATCCTTCTCGGCCAGCTTGCGCTCATAGTCCGCCTTGACCTGGTTGAACTCCAGTTGGGCCCTCAGGATCTTTCCCTCCTCATGCTCCAGAGAGGCCTGGTGGAGACAGAGAGAAATTAGAGGGCCACAGAGAAGACTAGGACAACATGGGACTCACGGCCATGTGATTTGGCTCACCTCAGCCTCTTCCAGTGCGGCTTGGAGCTCCAGTTTCTCAGCATCCAGCTGCTTCCGGACCTTCTCCAGTTCGTGGATGGTCTTGTGGCTGCCACCCAGCTGCTCCGTCAGGTCCGAGATCTCCTCTGCTCGGATAAGATCTCGTCAGACTTGGTAGAAAGTGGTGGAGAACAAGGTGGGCAGGAGGAGTACCACAGTCCCACCTTGGAGGTTCTTGTTCTCCCTTTTGAAGGTCTCCAAGTGCTCAAGCGACTCTTCATAAGCATTTTTCAGCTTGAAGAGCTCAGTGCTGAGGGACCTGGCCTCTTTCTGTGATGCCTCCAGCTCCATCTGTGACTCTTCAAACTTCTGCTTCCACTCAGACAAGATCTGGAGCAAAGCAAGCAGTCACTCTCTGTCCCCATGTCTCCCATCTGCTCCTGTATCACCACTGTGTCCTCCTACCTTATCAAAGTTTCTCTGCTTCTTATCCAACGCAGCGGCTGCTGCATTTGATCGCTCCACATCTGCCATCAGGTCCTCAATCTCATTTTGCAGCCGGTGCTTGGTCTTCTCCAGGGAGGAACACTTGGCATTGACCGCCTCCACCGCCTCCTCAGCCTCCTGCAGCCGCTGGGCCAGCTTCTTCCTGCCATGGGAGAAAACCTGGCTGTGGTGACCCATGGACCAAGCAGGCCAACTCAAACCTTATTCTACCTATTGATTGGCTGAGGCTCTGGATTTCTACCATCTCCAGATCCCTATACCTTCTTCAGATTCTTCTACAGTGGAAGGGTGTCCACTCTTCCCTGCCCCATGGAAGCTTCCTTTCATGGGGAGATGACTCACTTGGCCTCCTCCAGCTCCTCAGTGCGCTGGATGGCATCTGTCTCATACTTGGTCCTCCACTGTGCCACCTCAGAATTGGCCTTGGAGAGTGAGCGCTGGAGCTCAGCCTTGGCCTCTGTCTCCTCCTCATACTGCTCCCTCAGAAGGTCGCAGTCGTGCCGGGCTGACTGGAGGGCATGGGCCAGTGCATTCTTGGCCTGGGAGGGAGAAGCAAGGAGAAGGTGAGCTTGACCTACGTGTAGGTTCTCAAACTCCGTAACCACTGGTATTTCTCAGCCAAACCTTCTCTAGATAATCCCAACCAATTTCAGCACATCTAGACCCAGAGCGATCTAAAGATTGGTATCTCTAATCTGGTCGAGTTTGACTTCCCCTCCTCCAGTGCCACCCAACTGCCCAAAAACCAACCCAGCTGCTTCAGAACTGACCTGCTCAGCCCAACCTATGCAACCCAACTCAACCACTCTTAGATGCAACCACCCCACTGAACTGGCCTGAACTTGGCTTCCATTTGGTGGTACCACCATGAGGGTGAAGAATATCTTGTCTTGTGGCCCTCCTGGAGACCCTATCAGGCATCCCATTCACAAACCTCACCTTCATCTCCTCCTCCAGCTGCCTCTTCAAGTCCTCCATCTGCTGGGTGTATGACTGCTTGCCCCTAGTTAATTGAGAGACAAGGGCCTCCTTTTCCTCCAGCTGGCGGGACAGCTCTCCTGCAGAGGTAGGGAGGTTTTCAAGGGTGTGGCAGGGATTGAAGATGTGGGGCAGGGGCTGAGGATGTGGGGTGAGGGGTGTGGTGGGTCAGGGTTTGCACCATTCTCAGTCTGGAGCTTGGCCCGTTGGGTGCTGGTGTCGTTGAGGACTCGTTGTGTCTCCTCCAGCTTGGCCCGGTGTTCAGCTGCCTGGTCCTCCATGGTACGAGAGATCTTCTCCATACCCACCTTGGAAGAGGAAAGTAGGGAGGGAAGGAATGAAGGAGGAGAATGATGCCCATAGTGGAGATAAGATGTCCACCTTGGCCTCCTTCTACCTTGGCCTTTATCAGTTGCTCCATGTTGGAGCTGAGGTCATCCAGCTCCAGCTTGAGGTCGCTCTTCTCCTTCTCCAGCTTCTGCTTGACGCGCTGTAAGTTGTCAATCTGCTCACTGAGCTCAGCCACGCTGTCGGCGTGCTTCTTGCGCAGCGCAGCAGCCGTGGCCTCGTGCTGCAGCGTGGCCTCTTCCAGGTCCCGCCGCATCTTCTGGAACTCTGCCTCCCGCTTCTTGTTGAGCTCGATCTGCACTGAAGTGACACCACCTGCCTCCTCCAGCCGCTCACTGATCTCCTCCAGCTCTCTTGACAGGTCTGAGCGCAGCTTCTCCACCTTGGCTCTGCCTGTCCGCTCTGCTTCCAACTCCTCCTCCAGCTCCTCAATCCGCGCCTATACTCCAGGGATGGAGATGCTGTCAGCAGACTTGGCTCCACCCAACTCCTCACTCAACTCAACCAATTGAGCTGGAGACTTTTCAACCCAACTCACCCCAATAAGCTGAAAACTCTTCAGCTAATGCCAGACATCTGAACATTTGTTAACCAACTGGAAACTCCTAAACTCAGCCTAACCAGACAGAGACTCTTCACCTCAACCCAAGCAGCCAGAGGGTCTCCAGTCCAGCCCAAATAAGCAGAGAATAGATCCCTCACCTGCAGCTCTTTCAGCTTCTTCTGGAGCTGCAGAGCCAGAGCCTGCTCATCCTCAATCTTGCTGTTCTGCTGGTTGATCTCAAACTCCTTCCTGCAAATGAAAGCAGTTAGCAGTGAAGTCCCTGCCCTTGCCCCCACTTTAGACTGGGGAAAGAGGTCCATCTTTACTTCTTGAGCTTCTCCTCCAGCTGCTGCTTGTCATTCTCCAGGTCCATGATGTTCTCCTGGGTCAGCTTCAAGTCACCTTCCAACTTCCTTTTGGCCCGTTCCAGGTCCATCCGGACCTTCTTCTCCTGTTCCAGGGAGCCTTCAAGCTGTGTGGAAACATGGAAATGGGGGAAAACCTCAGTTTTCCATCACATCGGCCCCAGAAAGCACCTTAGCACTATTCATGGTAGAACCAGCCCACACTCACGTCATCCACTTGCTGTTCCAGCTTGGTCTTGGCTTTGGTCAGAGTATTGACTTTGTCTTCCTCTGCCTGCAGGTCATCCAGCGTCTGCTGGTGAGATTCTTGCAGGGCCTTCTTTTCCTTCGTTAGCTTTGCAATGGTTTCATCCAGCCCAGCCATCTCTTCTGTGAGGTTCTTGACCTGAAGGAGGAGAAACACTAGACCTCCAGCTCAGTACCAGACGTAGGGCAAAGCTGGGTGACACTGCTGTTGTCTTTGGCCAATGAGGCCACTGCAATGGTAGACAACCCATAGGATATTGAACCTTCATGTAGCTCAGATCAACTAGCCTTGGATCTCCTCAACCCAACACAACCAGATTGTGTTGACCCAACCTTAAGGTCAAGGCCTCTCTCCACCCTCACCTTGTTCTCAGTGGCATGTTTCTCCTTCTCCACCTTGGCCAGAGTCAGCTCTAGATCATCAATATCCTTTTTCAGCTCCGAACACTCATCCTCCAGCTTCCTCTTCCTTGCTGTCAACTCTGCATTCATCTCTTCCTCATCCTCCAGTCGCTCTGTCAGCTCCTTCACCTTGGCCTCCAGCTGGATCTTGTTCTTGATCAGCTGGTCACAGCGCTCCTCAGCATCATTGAGGTTGTCCTGCTCCTGTATTGGAGTAGTAGATGGCGTAGGGTGGCCCTGAAGGGCTGCTGGTCACCCCCCAACATGGTTTTTTGGGGCAGTCTCACTCACGGCCTGTACTTGGAGCTGAAGGTCATTCTTCTCCTGCAGCATGGAGACCATCTTCTCCTCCAGCTCCTTGCGCCGGGTCTCTGACTTTTCCAGGGCCTCCTTCAGCCGCCCAAACTCTTCCTTCATGTTCTGAAGCAAAGCCCAGGAGACCAGTAGCCACATCCAATCCTCTCCATTCATCAACCCCACCCAACCCATTTTGCATCCCAAGCTGCCCACCTCATCACCTCCTCCTACCTGCATCTCCTTCTCTGTCTCAGCACTCTTCAACAAGGGCTTGATCTTGAAATAGAGCTTCATCCAAGGCCAGTTTTTCACCCCCATGAAGGCCCTGATGTTCCACTGGATCACCAGCAGTGAGTCCCTAGAATGGTGACACAGATGCCACTACACCACAAACCTGGTGACCCAGAGGTCCCTTCTCAAGGAGAAAGACTCTTCCCCTCTCACCGGCGCTCCAGGATCTTCTTGAACTCAATGCGCATCAGCTGCCCTCGAGCCTGAGCCTGGATGCGGGTGATGATGCGGGAGAGGCGCTCATCCCGCATCTCCTCCAGAAGTCCCAGCAGCCCAGCCTTGAAGAAGACCTGATGGAGGAAGGAGGCAAGTGAGAGGGTGAATTGGTTGGGAAGGGTTCATGGACAGATGGATGGGTTGATGAGTTGTTGGGGGAATGAAGTTGTTGGGGGAATGAGTTGGGGGAGATGGTGGGTGGATAGGCAGGTGGACACATCAGTGATGAGACCATGGGGTCCACGTGACCCCACGGGTGGTAGGACCATGGGGACACCTTGGTGTGTCCAAATTTGTACTGGTTGTGGTCAATGTCAATGGATCCCAGGAGCTTTTCGGCACCCTTGCGACTGTCAATGAACTGCCCCTCAGGGATGGCAGCAGGGTTCAGGATGCGGTACCTGGTGACCAGAGAGGACATGAAAACCCTGAGGTCAGCCCCAGTCGGGTTGTCCACCACCTTCCCACATCTCTGTGCCTACCGCTGGCGGAAGTCCCCATAGAGGATGCGATTGGGGAAGCCCTTGCGGCAGATACGGATGCCCTCTAGCACCCCGTTGCAGCGCAGCTGATGCATTACCAGGGGATTGTCCATAACACCTGGCAGTGGGTTAGAGGGGTGGTGTCAGCCACAAGCCACCACTACCACCCTTTTCCCTGCCCTCAGCCCTGCCCTTTGCTCACCAGGCTCCTTCCGCTGATTGGGGATGATGCAGCGGACAAAGTGAGGGTGGGTGGTCTTGAGGTTGGCCATCAGTTTGTTGAGGTTCTCCTGTTGAGGGAGGGAGGAGGGAAGAAGCTGACTAATGAGAGAGCAAGAGAAGGTCTGTGGGACTGAAGGGGTGATCCACCACTCAGGAGGTTGTCCTCCCACTGCCCCACACTGGGTCCACTATGTAGGTCCCTCACCCGATGCAGGGCTGAGACGGTCTGAAAGGAGGAACCTTTCTTCTTGGCTCCTTTCCCCTTCCCTCCATCACCACCTGGAGAGAAGAGGGGCAGGGTAACACAGGAAAGAGGGTGACTAGTGGACAGTAGTCTTCTCCATCAACTCATCCCTCCATCACCCCATCATCCATTCACCCACCAGCATCTGCCCCAGCGTAGTTGGAGAAGAGGTTGGCCAAGAGCTTCAGGGCTGATTTCTGGTAGAGCCCCACCACTGTTTCATTGAGGGGGTCCTTGTTCTTCTCCAGCNAGATGGTGGGTGGATAGGCAGGTGGACACATCAGTGATGAGACCATGGGGTCCACGTGACCCCACGGGTGGTAGGACCATGGGGACACCTTGGTGTGTCCAAATTTGTACTGGTTGTGGTCAATGTCAATGGATCCCAGGAGCTTTTCGGCACCCTTGCGACTGTCAATGAACTGCCCCTCAGGGATGGCAGCAGGGTTCAGGATGCGGTACCTGGTGACCAGAGAGGACATGAAAACCCTGAGGTCAGCCCCAGTCGGGTTGTCCACCACCTTCCCTCATCTCTGTGCCTACCGCTGGCGGAAGTCCCCATAGAGGATGCGATTGGGGAAGCCCTTGCGGCAGATACGGATGCCCTCTAGCACCCCGTTGCAGCGCAGCTGATGCATTACCAGGGGATTGTCCATAACACCTGGCAGTGGGTTAGAGGGGTGGTGTCAGCCACAAGCCACCACTACCACCCTTTTCCCTGCCCTCAGCCCTGCCCTTTGCTCACCAGGCTCCTTCCGCTCATTGGGGATGATGCAGCGGACAAAGTGAGGGTGGGTGGTCTTGAGGTTGGCCATCAGTTTGTTGAGGTTCTCCTGTTGAGGGAGGGAGGAGGGAAGAAGCTGACTAATGAGAGAGCAAGAGAAGGTCTGTGGGACTGAAGGGGTGATCCACCACTCAGGAGGTTGTCCTCCCACTGCCCCACACTGGGTCCACTATGTAGGTCCCTCACCCGATGCAGGGCTGAGACGGTCTGAAAGGAGGAACCTTTCTTCTTGGCTCCTTTCCCCTTCCCTCCATCACCACCTGGAGAGAAGAGGGGCAGGGTAACACAGGAAAGAGGGTGACTAGTGGACAGTAGTCTTCTCCATCAACTCATCCCTCCATCACCCCATCATCCATTCACCCACCAGCATCTGCCCCAGCGTAGTTGGAGAAGAGGTTGGCCAAGAGCTTCAGGGCTGATTTCTGGTAGAGCCCCACCACTGTTTCATTGAGGGGGTCCTTGTTCTTCTCCAGCCACCCAATGATGTTGTAGTCCACTGTGCCAGCATAGTGGACAAGAGAGAAATGGGCCTCTGGCTTCCCCTTGACATTGCGTGGCTTCCCAAAGTTGGCTGACTTGCCCAGGTGATTATCAAAGAGCTTGGCCTTGAAGGTCATGTCTGAGGCTTTGGGAAACATGCACTCCTCCTCCAGGATGGACATGATCCCCATGGGCTAGGAAGAAAAGTGGTGGTGGAGTACACCAAGCACAACCCAGCTGACCAACTTTGGGGCCCCTGGGAGGCTCCAGCTGAAAGGGCCCTTCCCCCGAAGTCCCTTCAGCCCCCATGAGACCCTGGGGGAGGTGGTACCTTCTCAATGAGGTCAATGCAGGCCTGGAGGTCCATGCCAAAGTCAATGAACTCCCACTCGATGCCCTCCTTCTTGTATTCCTCCTGCTCCAGCACGAACATGTGGTGGTTGAAAAACTGCTGCAGCTTCTCATTGGTGAAGTTGATGCAGAGCTGCTCGAAGCTGTTGAACTGGGATAGGAGAGAGGAGATGGGGTTAACCAGGTCAACTCAACACCCAACAGGGTCAACAGAATGCCCAGTGAGATCCATAGGTGAGCCTGAGCCCCAACTGGGTCAACAATATGCCCAGTAGTATCAATGAAGTCAACTTAACACCCAAGAGGATCAACCCAACCCACAAGAGGACAAATACCCTGCCACCCCCTCAGTCCTCACATCAAAGATCTCAAATCCAGCGATGTCTAGCACACCAATGAAGTACTGCCTTGGCTGCTTGGTGTCCAGGGAGTTGTTGATCCTCACCACCATCCAGTTGAACATCTTCTCATATACAGCCTTGGCCAAGGCCCCAATGGAGTAGTACACCTGCTGGACATTCTGCCCCTTGGTGACATATTCATTGCCCACCTTCACCCGGGGGTGACACAGCCCCTTGAGAAGGTCAGCTGAGTTTAGCCCCATCAAGTAGGCTGACTTGTCAGCATCTGCAAAGCATCAAGAAAAAGACATGCTGTCAGATTCCACCTAACTTGGTGACCCCAAGACCTATGTCATCCCGTACCCACTCACCTTCAGTGCCATCTGGTTCTGCCTGCTCTTCCCGTTGCTTCTGCTTGAACTTCATGTTCCCAAAGTGCATGATGGCGCCCGTCAGCTTGTAGACACCAGCCTTCTCCTCAGCCGTGAAGCCCAGGACATCAAAAGCGCTCTGGATGATAGGTGGAAGGGGGGTGGGAGAGGGCCTTGCTACCAGCTGTGGTCATGGCTCTCTGCTGGCCACCATTTGTGTCTCTGTCCTTCCAGCTCATCAACTCCTCCATCCATCTGCAGACTCATCTACTCATGGACTTACTCATTATAGATTCACCCATCCATCCATCCATCTGAGGACTCATATATCCATGGATCTATCTATCCATCCATCCATAGATCCATCCATCCATTTGAGGACTACATCCATCCATTTACTGTCCATCCAGTCCATGGATAGCATGGACTCTTCTTACCATCCATCCATCCATCCATCCATCCATCCACTCATCCATCCACTCATCCATCCATCAACTCATCCATTTACGGACTCATCCATCCATGGACTCATCCATTCACCATTAACTCCATCCATGCATCCATGGACTCATCCATCTGTTGGAGGACTTGTTCACCCATGGACACATCTGTCCACCTAAGTACTCCCCCACCTGTTTTTATCTCCACACACAACCTCCTCCACCCCCTGTCTCCTGTCCTACCTTCTATCCCTCACCCCACATCATCCCACTCCACCAACCCACCATCTTCCACCCTTCCTATCCTCCACCTCTCATCCCTATGTTCCTCCTCTCCTCCACCCATCCATCTTCTACTATCTCAACCACCCAGCTGGCACTTCAATTCATCATGGGGATGTCCACCTGCCCACCCAACCACTTACGTCGGTTGCCAACAGCTCTTCAGAGTCATCGATGGAGGCCACAGTCACCTCTCCTTGGGAGACATAACTGTAGTCGTAGGGGTTGTTTGTGATGAGAAGCATCTCTGTTCCATGAGCCCAGGGTAGAGAGAAAAACTTTTGAACATTTGCGCTGGCTAAACAGCCCCAAATCATCCTCAATTGCCTGAGAAAGAAGCAGAGAATTGGAGGAGAGGAAGTAGAAGACTCAAGGCCAAGCACTCTACTCACCCAGCAGCTCTGGCTTCTTGTTGGAGAGGATCTGGTAAAAGATGTGGTAGTTCCTCTCAGCCTTCAGCTGGAAAATGACACGGGATTTCTCCAGGAGGTCTGAGGTGGGTATGGAGAGAAGGAGGATGGAGATTGGGGTGAGGAGATGGATTGAGATATGGAGAGATGGATGGTAGGATGAGGAGATGGAAAAGGAGAGGTATCTGGGTGGTGGGATTAGGAGATGGAGGGAAGAAGAAAGGAAAATGGAAGGTCAGTTGGATAGTGGGATGAGTTGATGGATCCATCAACCATAAAAACAGATGAAGGGATGGACATGGGTGAAGGGGAGGGAGGCAAGGAGGGAGGGAGGTAGGCACAAGGAGATGGAGGGACAAAGAATTGGAGATGGAGGGTCAGGTTGATAGTGGGATAAGGAGATGGAGATGAAGAGGTGACTGGATGGAGGGAGGAAGGGAGATATGTATGGATGAATGGAGTTCCTGGGTGGATGGAGGAGTCCATACATGGATAAGTCCTAGGATGGATGAATAAATCCATGGATAGGTAAGTCCATGGATGGATGGATAATGGACTACAAGGTATCCTCTCACTGGGCTCTCAACACACTCACAAGTCTCAATGTCAGCTGATGCCAACTTCCCGGTGGCCCCAAAATGGATCCGGATGAACTTCCCCTGGGAAAGAAGTGGCAGGAAGTAGAGCTGGCTGCCTTCATGCAGCAGATCCCACACCATAGACCCTGTCCCACAAACTGCCCCACAGACCCTTCCTCATAGAACCCACCCCCATCACTCACAAATCGGGATGAGTTGTCATTGCGGAGGGTCTTGGCATTGCCGAAGGCCTCCAAGGCAGGGTTGGCCTGGATGATCTGGTCCTCCAGGGTGCCCTGGACAGGGTGGGACAATGCTGGGTATGGATACCACTGGGTTACACTCTCTGCCAAGGGTACATGGACTGAGGAACTCACCTTGCTGCTATTGGTCACCTCCTTCTTGCGGTCTCCAATGGCAGCAATGCTGGCAAAATATTGGATGACCCTCTTGGTGTTGACTGTCTTCCCCGCCCCGGATTCTCCGCTGGAGGGGCAACAGTGAGATATTGGATAACATCCTAGTGGGTCCTTCATCCCACCCCACTGCTATGGGGCTGGGCTGGATAAAGCAGGGCCTTACGTGATGAGGATGGACTGGTTCTCTCGGTCTGCCAAGAAAAGAGAGGTGGGATGAAGTTGGGAAACATACTTGGGGTCTTGGGGTTGAGGCTGAGATTCTCCATCCTCCCAGTGAGAACGAGTTCTAAGTCAGGAGCCATTTTTTATAGTGGGGTCTTCTAGTTTGAGATCCTCACAGGACATCCTTACCTGTCAGCATGTTTTGGTAGGCATTGTCAGAGATGGAGAAGATGTGGGGTGGAGCTTCACTCCGCTTCTTTCCCCGGTAGGCAGCCACCACCTCGGCATTGTAGACGGGCAACCACTTATAGGGGTTGACAGTCACACAGAAGAGCCCTGAGTAAGTCTGGAGAAAGGAGCAGGTGGGTCAGAGCCAGGAGGTGCCACCCCACCAGGTGGGGACATCCTATGTCTAGGTGGCCCAGGGGATGTGGTGACAGGATGTCCTGATCTTGGTTGTCTGAAAAGGGGCTGGAGAAGGGACATCTTGGGTCTGGGTGGCCCAAGGGAGCTGGAGAAGGGCCACCAGGTTCTAGGTGTCCTAAAGTCAGTGAAAAACCCACACCAGGTTTTATGGGTGTCCCATCGATTCTCTGGAAGGCCTATCTGGTTCTAGGTATCCCAAGAGCTTTAGGGTTACTAGTTTCCATCCACCCCACAGGCTGTGGGGAAGGCCTCGCCTACTTCCCAGGTGCTCCAGGGACTTGTGGAAAGGCTCACATAGATCAGCCAAGAGGCATAGCGCTCCTTGAGGTTGTAGAGGACAGCAGGCTCATGGAGGAAGGTCAGCATCGCCATGTCCTCGATCTTGTCAAATTTGGGGGGGTTCTGCTGGTGGATGTCAGCTTCCTTCACAGTCACCGTCTGGGGGGAATGGGGAGACATGGGGGTGGGGGTTGGGAGATTTCCATGGCTTGGTGAGTGCCTTGTGGGGTAGGGGATGCTCCACTGGTAGGATTTCTTCCATGAGTTGGGAGGGGTCTCCTAGGGTTGGGGGGTCCCCCCCATCAATTGTGAGACTTCAGTAGGTCAGGGCCCACACCACTATCAGCCTGGTTTTCCCCTCCTCCGTTTGCTCCCCCCCCAAACCTCGAACACCCCTCTCTCCTTTNCACCAGGTTCTAGGTGTCCTAAAGTCAGTGAAAAACCCACACCAGGTTTTATGGGTGTCCCATCGATTCTCTGGAAGGCCTATCTGGTTCTAGGTATCCCAAGAGCTTTAGGGTTACTAGTTTCCATCCACCCCACAGGCTGTGGGGAAGGCCTCGCCTACTTCCCAGGTGCTCCAGGGACTTGTGGAAAGGCTCACATAGATCAGCCAAGAGGCATAGCGCTCCTTGAGGTTGTAGAGGACAGCAGGCTCATGGAGGAAGGTCAGCATCGCCATGTCCTCGATCTTGTCAAATTTGGGGGGGTTCTGCTGGTGGATGTCAGCTTCCTTCACAGTCACCGTCTGGGGGGAATGGGGAGACATGGGGGTGGGGGTTGGGAGATTTCCATGGCTTGGTGAGTGCCTTGTGGGGTAGGGGATGCTCCACTGGTAGGATTTCTTCCATGAGTTGGGAGGGGTCTCCTATGGTTGNCATCAACCATTCCCATCCTTAACCCCCTCACCCCCATTAATCCTTTGCCCCACATAGCCCCTTGTCCCCCTCCCCTCGTCTCCCCCATCCCCCAGTTGCCCACCTCTCCCAGCTCAGTCTGGACGGTGGCCTCCCCTCCTTGCCGCCCCATCACCCGTCCCCGAACGAACTCCTCCCGGGGGTGGGGGACGAAGCACTCGCTGCGGGGGTCAAAAGGTCTGGTCTGCGCTGCCAGCCGCTCCCGCTCCCCTGGCCGCAGGAAGGGGGCTGCCGCCCCGAGCGCTGCCAGCACTGCGTCCGCCATCCTGCCCCACACAGACAAGGACCTGAATCACCCAGGGGGCTGTGAGGCTGTGGCCACAGGGTCTCGCCCCTTGTTCCATGGCCCCACACAACCCCATTGGCCAGAGCCCATTGCCATGCATGGGTCCCTATAGCCATGCCCAGACCCCTGTGGCTGTGGCAGACACTAGAGCCAGACACAGGGCTTCGCAGCTGTGCTCAGCCCCATGCATGGGTCCCTATAGATGTGCAGGGAGCCCTATAGCCCTCTGCACACCCACAGTCATGCACAGACTCCTGTAGTGATTCAGGGACTCCCTGCAGGGACCCCTATAGCCATTAAAGGATCCCTAATAGTGATGTACAGGACCTCATAGTTATGTATGGTCCCATGCACAGAATCCTACAGCCATTCATGACCCTATGTATTGAGCCCTATACAGTGCACAGACCGCCTATAGCTGTAGGCAGACCCCTAGAGTCATGCAGGGACCCCAATACTCATGCACAGCCCCAGGTACAGACTCCTGTACTGATGCAGGCACCTCCACAACCAGGGACCACCAACCCCTGGAATGATGCATGGACCCCTGCCACACAAAGACCCCTATAGCCATGCACAGACTCCTATAGTGATTCAGGCATCCCTACAGTGATGCACAGAGACCCATAGCAGTGCAGGGACCCCTATAACAATGCAGGGAACCTTAGAGTCCTGCACAGCCCCACATGCAGACCCCCACTGCAAAGTGTAGATCTCCTGTAGTGATGTGCAGACCCTATAGCAACACATACACCTTATAGCAGCATAGCCGCATCCCCACCACCCCAAAGCACCCATCCCCATGCTGCCCCACAGCATCACCCTCACCTGGAGTCTGTGGATCTAGCAGGTAGGATGAAGGGTGCTGGAAGAAAATGCGGAGGCTGAGTAGGGCTACACCCCATGCCCCCTATAGACCCTCTTTGCCCCATAGACCCCCTTATTCCCCATAGATCACTTTGCCACATAGACCCCATGTGCCCCATAGCCCTGCTTCTGCCACACAGGCCCCCTGGGTGCCCCACAGATCATCAGTGTCCCCTAGATTGCTGTGCCCCCATAGATCTCTTTCCCCCACAGTTCCCCTCAGTGCTTCTTAGGCCTCTGAGCCTCATAACCCCATGTGTACCCCACAGGTCCCCACAGCCCAGAGAACCCCTATGTGTCCCATAGGCCCCCTGTGCCCCATATCCCCCACAGATTCCTGTGCCCCATAGATCCCCATATGCCCCATAACCCTCCTGTGCACGCCATAGCCCCCCCATATCCTCCCCCAGCCCTTCATATCCACATCCCACACTCCCACTATGTCCCCCACCCTCTCCCTCTCTGCCCCACGACGACACCTATGCCAGCCCCGCAGCCCAAAGGCCTTTATAGACCATCATGGGATGGGGAGGGGAGGAGCATTCCTGGGGAGGGGGTGGCTGATAAGGGAGAAGGAGGGGGGCACCTCCCCCCCGCTTCCCCAGCCACAAGGTGGCATCTCTCCAGTGACCCTGGCATCCAGGACCTACATATTCACCCCACAGGAATGGGGCCCCTATGGGGCAGAGCTATAGGGGCGAGCAAGGGCTGTCCAGACCCCTTGTAGGGGTGGGATGTAGGGTGGGCTAGGGGGCCTGGATGCCTGGGTCCCTTGTGTAGGAGGTGTCTATGGAGCCCAGACATCTGGATCCCGTGTGTGGGGGGCAGGGGGGGAAACTAGGGAGCCCAGGCACCAGGGTCCTTCGTGTGTGTGGGCGATCTATGGGGACGAGGGTGCTTTGGTGGGGTTTGTGATGATTCTATGGGTCTCAGATGCCTGGGTTTCTTGTGGGGGGGGGGATTTATGGAGCCCACATCCTGGGTGCTTTGTGCATGGACGGGATCTACGGGGCTAGGACCCCGGGGACCCTTGTGAAGGGGGTGCCTATGGGGCCTGGACGCCTGGGTCCCTGGCCAATGTCCTGTCATCCGTGGGGTGGTGACAGCTCTACCCTGCCAGGTCTATATTGGGACACGGCCGGAGAGTGGGGGGGAGATTGTTATCTCGTCAGCCCCAGTGAGGCGCCGTGGGACCGGCAGGGGTCTGAGGGACGGGGTGGGTCTGGCAGCAGTCCCCGAACACCGTGTCCACTTTGTCATCAAGGAGGTGACAAGTGTTCCCGCGAGGTGACACATTCCCGCGGGCGGGGTGTGCCCCATAGATCCCCCTCCCCTGCCCCACAGACCATCTCCTCTGCCCCACAGAGCCCTTATAGAGCCCCATAATTGCTCCATAGAGCCACAGAGAGTCTCCACAGATCCCCACAGAGTCTTTTCAGAGCCCCATAGACTCCACATAAGGCCCCATAGAGACATTACCCCACCCTTCCTCGGCCCGAGTTAGGCGGGGGAGGGGAGCCGCCTGGACGCCGGGGTCCCCTGGGGTCCATCATGCGGCGCCGCCAGGACCGGGAGGGATGGGGCGGCGACAGATGGACGGGGGAAGGGAGGGGGAGGGGGGAAGCGGGGANGGAGGGACAGAGGAGTCGGGGGGGGATGGGACAGGCAGGAGACAGAGGGACAGGGGGGCATAGAGAACTTACAGGGACCAGAGGGATATGGAGGAAGCAGAAGGACTGTGGGAGATGGAGGACACAGGACTGGTTGGCCAAGAGGTGATGGGGTGATGGATAGAAAGTCCAGAGCAATGGAGGGACATGGGACAGAATGTCAGTAGGGCATGGGGGGTTGTGGGACATGGTGTGCAGTGGGACAGAGCAGCTGGTGGCTAGGGGAACACTGAGGCCAGGACAGAGGGACTTCAGCACCTGCAGCAGGAGAAGGTGCAACCTCAGGAGCCAAAACATGTCCAAGGGGTCCACTCAAGCTCTGCCCTCTATGTGGGGGTCCCAGATGCTGTCCCCCACCTCCTCCTCACCCACCCCCATAACTGCCCCCAGACGTGTCTCTCTCCCCACATGGATCTAGGTTGGTGTGGAGCAGGTTGAGGTTACAGAACACCATAAAGCAGATAGAGTATCTGCCCCACAGCAGATACACTGTGGGGCAGCTCATGGTTGAGCTCATAGGTCACATCACGTTGCACCGCGGGTCTGGTTGCATCACGCTGTGGGGGAAGCTGTGCTGTGCACTGGTTGGTGATCTTGTGTGGGCTACAGACATCTTGTGGATGCCATGCCATGGGGAAACCCCACCCTCCCCACACAAACACAACCCCACAAAAGCTGATGCTGCTCAATGCTTTTTATTGGCTGACCAAGGTTAGGGGGCTGGGAGTGGGGGTGGGCCACTTGGAGGCCCAGGGGATATTGCTGGGTATCCAGAGCTTCACTCTTCGTTGAGTCCCTTCTGATGGAGAATGAGAAAAAGGGACTGTGAGCATGAGGAAGTTGTGGGGCAGCCATGGGGCAGCTGTAGGGCAGGGGAAAGTCCCACCTTGGCTCCAATGTCGCGGCTCTTGGCCCGCAGCTTGTTGACCTGGGACTCGGCAATGTCAGCACGCTCCTCTGCCTCATCCAGCTCGTGCTGCGCCTTGCGGAACTTGGCCAGGTTGGAGTTGGCCTGTTCCTCCTGCGGGGGCAGGGACACAAGTGAGGTTCCCACACAGCTCTGTCTGGGCTCCTGCCACCCTGCCAGCTGTCCCTCCACCCTATCTTCTTATTGCTCCATCTGGCCCACTATGGACCCACCTGTCCTTCCAGACATCCCATCTTCCAGCCACCCAACCATCTCCTCAACAAACCATCCATCCATCCATCCATCCATCCATCCATCCATCCATCCATCCATCCATCCATCCATCCATCCATCCATCCATCCATCCTTCTCACCACCATCTCTACATCCCACCACCCACCCACTTTCCCCACTTTCTCTTGACCTACTCTCCTCACCCCCTGACACCCCACCCCTTGACCACCCCAAGGTCCCCTGCTACTCCCCACATCGTCTCCCACACCCCAATCCCACACTGTCCCCTCCTGGGTGGGGTTCTCCAGAGCTCACCGCCTCCTCTGCCTGTCGCTTGTAGGCCTTGACCTTCATCTGGAGCTTGTCCACAAGGTCTTGGAGCCGGACCAGGTTCTTGCGGTCCTCTTCCGTCTGTGGGGTGAGACACATGTGGGTCAGGACATGACCTTACCTGTGCATTGAATCACCACCAGAGCAATAAGGGTCAAGAGACAGTTAATGATGTTCTTGGGGAGTGGAGCTTCTCTAGATGTGTGGGTGGCCTCAACTGTGGGACAGAAAGTGGGCTGTGTCCCTGTGTGAAGGTATCTTCTTGCCCCTATGAGGTCCCACCTGAGGTTCTGAATCATGCAAAGACCCGATGGATACTGGGACACTGAGAGGTGGCCTGGGTGGCTCATGACCCAGACAATATTCTGGATCCTGCTACAGTATCAGACATATGCGCAGTAGGTGGTCTAGTTCACCCATGTCTCTGGCCAGCAGGTCAGCCATGTTCTATCGAAGCCATGTACAGCATGAGACATAAGGCCCGGGGCCACAGGGAGAGTGGATGACCTCCAGCGCCAGCCCAGGAGCCCCACCTGGTAGCTGAGTTCCTTGACGCGACGCTCGGACTTGCGGAGACCTTTGACACTCTCGGCATGGCGCTTCTGCTCAGCCTCCAGCTCATTCTCCAGCTCCCGCACACGAGCCTCCAGCTTCTGCAGCTGCTTCTTGCCCCCTTTGAGGGCCAACTGCTCGGCCTCATCCAACCTCATCTGCAGGTCCTTGATGGTCTGCTCCATGTTCTTCTTCATCCGCTCCAGATGCGCGCTGGTGTCCTGCTCCTTCTTCAGCTCCTCTGCCATCATGGCCGCCTGCCCGAGGAGAGAAACAAGCAGAGAAGGAGGAAAGAAACATGCCTCCCTACATTACCCTCCAGTGGAAGGTGTCCTAGATGTTGGTCCCACTATGGCACTCACATCAGTGATGGCTTTCTTGGCCTTCTCCTCAGCATTCCTGCACTCCTGGATGGCCTCTTCCACCTCTGTCTGCAGCTGGGAGATGTCGGCCTCCATCTTCTTCTTCTGGTTGATGAGGCTGGTGTTCTGGAGTTAGAAGAGAGGATCTCAGGATGTGTCTGTTGAACTGCTGACCCATCCTTCTTCAACCCCCCAGTACTTAATGTCCCCTTACTCCCTGCCAACTCTGCAGGCATAAAGGATCTGAAGATCTTGGTAACTCAACCCATTAGAAGCCCACATCCATGGATGGAGGTGGCCTCTATCTTTGAAGGTATGTGAGTGAACTCACCTGTGAGTGAAGAAGCTGGACCCTTTCACTGGCCTCAATCAGCTCCTGCTCGGCCAACTTGCGAGCCCTCTCAGTCTGTTCCACCACTGCCTGCAGCTCCTCCAGCTCTGACTGGAGGAGGTTGTTTCTCCTCTCCACGATGGCGATATTCTCCTTCAGGTCCTCATTGACCCGTACCATGTCATCCAGCTGCAGCTGGGTGTCCTACAAGGCAGCATGGGGGAAGGGGGTGAATGGGGATGGTGGGGAAGTGGCTCAAGGTCTACCTTTCTTCCTCTCTGGGGTGGTGGGACGTACTATATGTCAACATGCTTATGGGATAAAAGTCTGATGGGTACCTTGAGGCAGCCCTGCAATGTCTTGACTTGCTTCTGAGCTTCAGCAGCCACGCGGTTGGCATGGCTGAGCTGAATCTCCATCTCATTGAGGTCACCCTCCATCTTCTTCTTCAGCCTCAGGGCCTCATTGCGGCTCCGGGTCTCAGCATCCAGAGAGGTCTGCAGTGAGTCCACCATCCGCAGGTGGTTGCGCTTGGCCTGCTCCATCTCCTCATCCTTCTCGGCCAGCTTGCGCTCATAGTCCGCCTTGACCTGGTTGAACTCCAGTTGGGCCCTCAGGATCTTTCCCTCCTCATGCTCCAGAGAGGCCTGGTGGAGACAGAGAGAAATTAGAGGGCCACAGAGAAGACTAGGACAACATGGGACTCACGGCCATGTGATTTGGCTCACCTCAGCCTCTTCCAGTGCAGCTTGGAGCTCCAGTTTCTCAGCATCCAGCTGCTTCCGGACCTTCTCCAGTTCATGGATGGTCTTGTGGCTGCCACCCAGCTGCTCCGTCAGGTCCGAGATCTCCTCTGCCCAGATGATAACTCATCAGACTTGGGGGAAGGTAGTGTAATACAACAACATGTGTGGGGAAGGACCACAGTCTCACCTTGGAGATTCTTGTTTTCTCTCTTTAAAGTCTCTAAGTGATCAAGTGACTCCTCATAAGCATTTTTCAGCTTGAAGAGCTCAGTGCTGAGGGACCTGGCCTCCTTCTGCGATGCTTCCAGCTCTACTTGTGACTCTTCAAACTTCTGCTTCCACTCAGACAAAATCTATGAGGACACCACCTGCTCAGCTGCTGCTTTGCCCATGAAGAGTCCTCTTTCAATCCTCCTCCTCCTTTCCCTAATACTCTCCTGAAAGGGACTTGAAGCTCTGCTAAAACATGGCCCTTGAAAGTTGTTCAGCTTTCTTCTGAACTTCTCTTGCCTTTTTTTGATTCATGGGACCCACATCTCTCTCCCTTCTCTCCCTCTCTCACCCCTTTCCCACCCTTCTCCTTCCACCATTTCTTGGTCCTCCCACCTTGTCAAAGTTTCTCTGCTTCTTGTCCAATGCAGCAGCTGCTGCATTTGACCGCTCCAGGTCTGCCATGAGATCTTCAATCTCATTTTGCAGCCGGTGCTTGGTCTTCTCCAGGGAGGAACACTTGGCATTGACCGCCTCCACCGCCTCCTCAGCCTCCTGCAGCCGCTGGGCCAGCTTCTTCCTGCCATGGGAGAAAACCTGGCTGTGGTGACCTATGGACCAAGCGGATCAACTCAAACCTTCTTCCACCCACTGGCTGGCTGAGGCTCTGCTCTGGATCTCCTCTGCCATCTCCAGATTCATGTACATTCTCTGAATCCTTGTACTGTAGAAGAGTTTCCACTCTCCCCTGCCCCATAGAAGCTTCCTTTCATGGGGAGATGACTCACTTGGCCTCCTCCAGCTCCTCAGTGCGCTGGATGGCATCTGTCTCATACTTGGTCCTCCACTGTGCCACCTCAGAATTGGCCTTGGAGAGTGAGCGCTGGAGCTCAGCCTTGGCCTCTGTCTCCTCCTCATACTGCTCCCTCAGAAGGTCGCAGTCGTGCCGGGCTGACTGGAGGGCATGGGCCAGTGCATTCTTGGCCTGGGAGGGGAGAGAGTTACAGGGTGAGCAGAAATTGGGTCCATATCAATTTGAGCTATATTTGCATTCTTCAACTCCAACAACCTAGTTACCAAACAACCCAACCCAACCCAACCCAATCTCTTTGTAACCCACCAACCCTTTTGAACTTCTGAGGACCCTCAATTCATTTTCTCCTACTGTGAGGGCAGGCACATGATGCACCTCTCAATCCCAAACCAACCACATCCTTGACACTGGAGGTGTCTTTCAGCCCCACTGACCCCCCAGCAAAGCCCTACCTTGACTTCTTCCTCTAGCTGCCTCTTGAGGTCCTCCAGCTGTTGGGTATAGGTGAGTTTCCCTCGTGTCATCTGGTTGATGAAGGCTTCCTTCTCCTCCAGCTGCCTGGAGAGCTCACCTGTCAGGTGGAATGACATATAATCAGTTGTGGAACACATCCCAAAGCCACCCCACTGGGCAAGAGTTAGGCAATTGGGTTAGGGAAGAGGAAGACCCTCACCATTTTCCGTCTGGAGCTTGGCTCGTTGAGTGGTGAGGTCATTGACCATGCGTTGAGCCTCTTCAGACTTGGTCCGGTGCTCATTCATCTGATCTTCCATGGTGCGGCACATCTTCTCCAGGTTGGCCTGCAAACAGGAAGGGCAGGCAGGTGAAAGGGAACTTTGAGAGGGCAGTGGAAGTGTCGTTCCTTCATGGCTGCAGACCTATTTCCTACCTTGGCCTTTATCAGTTGCTCCATGTTGGAGCCAACATCATCCAGCTCCAGCTTGAGCTCACTCTTCTCCTTCTCCAGCTTCTGCTTTACGCGCTGTAAGTTGTCAATCTGCTCACTGAGCTCGGCCACGCTGTCGGCGTGCTTCTTGCGCAGCGCAGCAGCCGTGGCCTCGTGCTGCAGCGTGGCCTCTTCCAGGTCCCGCCGCATCTTCTGGAACTCTGCCTCCCGCTTCTTGTTGAGCTCGATCTGCACTGATGTGGCACCACCTGCCTCCTCCAGCCGCTCACTGATCTCCTCCAGCTCTCTTGACAGGTCTGAGCGCAGCTTCTCCACTTTGGCTCTGCCTGTCCTCTCTGCCTCCAGCTCTTCCTCCAGCTCCTCAATCCGTGCCTGTGCTCCGGGGATGAACATGTTTTCAGCAGACTTGGTTTCACCCAACTGCTCCACTCAACTCAGCCAATCAATTGCTGAGCTGGAGAGTCTTTTAAGTCAATTCAAGTCAACCCAACCAACTCTAGACTCAGCACAAACTTCTCTAAGGACATTGGAATGAACATGATTCAACCCAGATGGTCTGCTCAGCTCAGATGATTCTACCCAAGATGCTCCCCCTACCTTGAGTACTCCAAACCCATTGGTTCAGCTCAACCCCCACAAAAGCCAACCTCTCCAAGAGCCCATGAGTCATTTCAAAGCAATAAATGACAGAGAGGTTCTGGGACAAGGGACATGTCATGGGCTTCCAACCTCAGGTGGATGGCACACTGGTTTAGGTCCTTCTCAAAGAGATATGAAGAAGATAATGGGGAGGACCAGTTCCTCCTTCTGCTTGACCTCCAAGCTGGAGCCCACCTCACCTGAAGTTCTTTGAGCTTCTTCTGGAGCTGGGCTGCAACTGCTTGCTCATCCTCGATTCTGGCATTGAGAGCATTGAGCTCGAAGTCTTTCCTAGGTGTGGGGATAAACACTAGTAAGTCATTCTTCTGAGTGCTCAGCAAAGGTGCTATAGGTAAAGGACAAGCAAGTGTGCAGCAAGTGTGCAAGTGCTAACTTTTTCAGCCTCTCATCCAATTGTTGCTTGTCATTCTCCAGGTCCATGATATTCTCTTGAGCCAGCTTCAAATCACCTTCCAGCTTCCTTTTGGCCCGTTCCAGGTCCATCCGGACCTTCTTCTCCTGTTCCAGTGAACTCTCCAGCTGCAAGTGCGGAAGAGACACACCCATCAGCCACTGCAAACACACACTCCAGAAGGACTTCCACACCCCAAGGGACCAGCTATGTGCCCGTCGTGGGAGTGGCCTATACTCACGTCATCCACTTGCTGTTCCAGCTTGACTTTGGCCTTTGTCAAGGTGTTGACTTTGTCTTCCTCTGCCTGCAGGTCATCCAGCGCTTGCTGGTGAGATTCTTGCAGGGCCTTCTTCTCCTTTGTTAGCTTGACAATGATCTCATCCAGCCCAGCCATCTCCTCTGTGAGGTTCTTGACCTGCAGGAGGAGAAATATCAGGCCTCCAGCTTGGTACCAGAGGTAGGACAAGAAACAGGAGGTTGTTCTTGCTCTTTGTGAAGCTGGGTCTAAGTCAGGAGATGTAGGAAAACACAACCAGCTTTGGTTCTTGGTGATGCAATCCAACCAGTCTTGGGTTATCACAACCCAAAGCAGTTTTGGGTCTTCATGACCCAACTCATCCAGACTTGAATTTGGCAGCCCAAACAGCCTTGACTCTTGGCAACCCAGCCCAACCAGCCTTGGGTCTTCACCAGACTCTATTCACTTTGGCTTGAGTCAGCTCAATTCCCCACAATTTGAGGTCAAGACCTCTCCCCACCCTCACCTTGTTCTCAGTGGCATGTTTCTCCTTTTCCACCTTGGCCAACGACAACTCCAGGTCATCAATGTCCTTCTTCAGCTCTGAGCATTCGTCCTCTAGCTTCCTCTTCTTTGCTGTCAACTCAGCATTCATCTCCTCCTCATCCTCCATCCGCTCAGTCATCTCCTTCACCTTGGCCTCCAGCTGGATCTTGTTCTTGATCAGCTGGTCACAGCGCTCCTCAGCGTCAGCCAGGTTGTCTTGCTCCTGGAAGGGGTAAGCTTGGTTTGAGGTGAATGAAAAAGGAGTGCGGAGCCGGGACATCTAGGTCACTCACAGCCTGCACTTGGAGCTGAAGATCATTTTTCTCCTGCAGCATGGAGACCATCTTCTCCTCCAGCTCCTTCCGCCGGGCTTCTGACTTCTCTAAGGCCTCCTTCAGCCGCCCAAACTCTTCTTTCATGTTCTGTGGGAGGCACAAAGGTTCCATGTAAATTCTTCCTCTTTGTCCCCACATACCACTTCCTCTCTCCATCCACCCACCCACCTTCTCTACCCATGGCCCTGTCCTACCTGCATCTCTTTCTCTGTCTCGGCACTCTTCAGCAAGGGCTTGATCTTGAAATAGAGCTTCATCCAAGGCCAGTTTTTCACCCCCATGAAGGCCCTGATGTTCCACTGGATCACCAGCAATGAGTCTCTGGAGAAGCCACATCAAGATGTGGTTCACCAGGGGCTTCCACTCAATAGGGATGCAACACCATCTCCATCTCACCACGTACCTGCGCTCTAGGATCTTCTTGAACTCCTGACGGGAGAGGAAACCACGGACTTGGGCCTGCAAGCGGGTCATGATCCGGGCCAGGCGCTCATCCCTCATCTCCTCCAGCAGCCCCAGCAGCCCAGCCTTGAAGAACACCTTTGAGGAGAGATGAAGATACATGCTGCTGGGATTTGGAGGTGTGGTGGAGGGATGGGTGGTGGTGTGGATGGAGGGAGCTCAGATGGGCAGGTGGACAAGTAGATGATGGGACCATAGAGTCCATCTGGTCCCACCATGAAAACCTTGTGGATGGTGGGACCACCAGAACCGAGACCAAGTGACTTCACCTTGGTGTGTCCAAATTTGTACTGGTTGTGGTCAATATCAAGGGATCCCAGGAGCTTCTCAGCACCCTTGCGGCTGTCAATGAACTGCCCCTCAGGGATGGCAGCAGGGTTCAGGATGCGGTACCTGGTGACCAGAGAGGACAAGAAACCTTTGAAATCAGCCCCAGTCAAGTTGTCCACCCAATCCCCACATTTTCTTCTCTGTGCCTACCGCTGGCGGAAGTCCCCATAGAGGATGCGGTTGGGGAAGCCCTTGCGGCAGATGCGGATGCCTTCCAGCACTCCATTGCAGCGGAGCTGGTGCATTACCAGGGGGTTGTTCATCACACCTGGTGAATCATCAAGACTGGTGAGTCAAGGCCTGCCCCACAGCACTGCTCCCCACCACCATCTTTGGCCAGGGCCCAGCACTCTGGATCAACCCTCAGGGACTGGCTCACCAGGAGACTTGGTCTCATTGGGGATGATGCAGCGGACGAAATGAGGGTGGGTAGACCGCAGGTTGGTCATCAACTTGTTGAGATTCTCCTGAAAGATGGAGGAGATGATGAAGGGAAGGAAGACACCCCCCAACCTGTCGCACCAAGGGTCATCCCTTGCCCTAGGACATGTTTTCCATGCCCACACATCCTGGGGCCTACCAATAACCCTTGGACTCTCACCCGATGCAGGGCAGAGACAGTTTGGAAGGAGGAACCTTTCTTCTTAGCTCCTTTTCCCTTCTCCACGGCTGTTGGAGAAGAAGAAAGGATGAGATAGGATAGGGACAGGGTGGAAAGACCCCCAGATGCTGAGGAAGGGGATTCCTCTTACGTGCATCGGCCCCAGCATAGTTGGCAAAGAGGTTGGCCAAGAGCTTCAGGGCTGATTTCTGGTAGAGCCCCACCACTGTCTCATTGAGGGGGTCTTTGTTCTTCTGCAGCCACCCAATGATGTTGTAGTCCACTGTGCCAGCATAGTGGACAAGAGAGAAATGGGCCTCTGGCTTCCCCTTGACATTGCGTGGCTTCCCAAAGTTGGCTGACTTGCCCAGGTGATTATCAAAGAGCTTGGCCTTGAAGGTCATGTCCGTGGCCTTGGGAAACATGCACTCCTCCTCCAGGATGGACATGATCCCCATGGGCTGGGAAGAAAAGACCTTGTTGGCTACAGTGAACACCAAGCACAACCCAGCTGACCAACTTTGGGGCCCCTGGGAGGCTCCAGCTGAAAGGGCCCTTCCCCCGAAGTCCCTTCAGCCCCCATGAGACCCTGGGGGAGGTGGTACCTTCTCAATGAGGTCAATGCAGGCCTGGAGGTCCATGCCAAAGTCAATGAACTCCCACTCGATGCCCTCCTTCTTGTATTCCTCCTGCTCCAGCACGAACATGTGGTGGTTGAAAAACTGCTGCAGCTTCTCATTAGTGAAGTTGATGCAGAGCTGCTCGAAGCTGTTGAACTGGGATAGGAGAGAGGAGATGGCCGGTGAGGCCAACAGAACAACTAATATGTTCAGTGGGGTCAACCTGACCCCCAATTGGGTCAACACAAATGAAAACAAAGCCATCTGACCATCCAATAGGATTAACTCTACATCCAATGGGGTCAACACAACACAGTCAACAAGGGCTTACATCAAAGATTTCAAAGCCAGCAATGTCCAGCACACCAATGAAGTACTGCCGTGGCTGCTTGGTCTCCAGTGAATTGTTGATCCTGGTCACCATCCAGTTGAACATCTTCTCATACACGGCTTTGGCCAAGGCTCCGACAGCATAAATCACCTGGAAGAGGGATGCCCCACCAGTGAGAAGGGCCTCTTAATGTTCTCCTTGCTGGAGATGGCACCATGTCACCACAAAAGGAGGACATTTTGGGGATGTCCTACTCACCTGCTGGACATTCTGCCCCTTGGTGACATACTCATTGCCCACCTTGACCCGAGGGTGGCACAGCCCCTTGAGAAGATCAGCTGAGTTCAGCCCCATTAGGTAAGCTGACTTGTCTGCCTCTGAGGATGAAGAAGGAAAAATATGAACCTGGAAGGATCATGGAGTTCACCCCAGTTTCCACCTCAACCTTGGTTGGACCCAACCTTCTGTGCCATCTGGTTCTGCCTGCTCTTCCCGTTGTTTCTGCTTGAACTTCATGTTGCCAAAGTGCATGATGGCTCCTGTCAGTTTATAGATGGAGTTCTTCTCCTCTGGGGTGAAGCCCAGGACATCGAAGGCACTCTGTGGGGCAAAAATATGTTCAAGATCTTCTCCAGCCCACAGAGACACATACACACTGCCTGATGGCCTCCCATCTCACATCCGTGGCCAGGAGCTCCTCTCCATCATCAATGGATGGAACTGTGGTCTCTCCTTGGGAGATGAAGGCATAGTCGTAGGGGTTGTTGGTCACCAGCATCATGTCTGAAAAGAGAAAAAGGGGTTGAGACAGGCAGGTCCCAAAAGGAGTGCAGGATCAGGTATTTGTGGGTCGGTTGAGAGCATGGCTCACCCAGCAGCTCTGGCTTCTTATTGGAGAGGATCTGGTAGTAAATGTGGTA
The DNA here is from genome assembly GCA_013399835.1 of Leptocoma aspasia. Classification (NCBI taxonomy): domain Eukaryota; kingdom Metazoa; phylum Chordata; class Aves; order Passeriformes; family Nectariniidae; genus Leptocoma; species Leptocoma aspasia. The sequence goes on along the minus strand of VXAX01007760.1, from coordinate 326,059 downwards.
GTTTCTTTCAGCCTTCAGCTGGAAGATGACACGGGACTTCTCCAGGAGGTCTGGGGTGAGGATGAAGAGGAGTAGAAGGTGGAATGAGGAGACAGAGGGTCAGATGGATGAATGGAGGGAGGCTTGATGGATGGTGGCATGAGGAGAAGGGTGGACAGGTGGATGGAGAGAGAGATAGAGGGGGGGTATGGTGGACAACAAGATGTCCTCTCATGGAGCCCTCAACCTACTTACAGGTCTCAATGTCAGCTGATGCCAACTTCCCGGTGGCCCCAAAATGGATCCGGATAAACTTCCCCTGGAAGAATAGTGGAAGGAGGTGGAGGTAGCCACCTTCTCCCAGAACACTCCAACCCACAGACCCTTCCCCACAGACTCCACCCCTATCTCTTCTTCACAGACTCCACCCCCAACACTCACAAATCGGGATGAGTTGTCATTCCGGACAGTTTTAGCATTGCCGAAGGCTTCCAAGGCAGGGTTGGCCTGGATGATCTGGTCCTCCAGGGTGCCCTAGATAGGGGACAGTGTCAGTGGGATTCTCACAGTAAGGGGCAGGGGATGTAGGGTGTGAGGTTGAAATGGATGGATGGGAGAACACAGCAGTCCATGAAGGTTTGCGTGGGTGGTCGGCTTGATTGACAGGGATGTGGGTTGATGCCACGGGTGGATGGAGGGATGGTTAGTTGTTTGGATGGGGATGGGACAGATGAATGGAAGGTTGGATAGATGGTTGGTTGGTTGGTTGGTTGTCTGATTGGTTGGATTTTTGGGTGTTCGGTTGGGTAATTGGGTGGTGGATTGTGCCATTGGTTGGACAGACAGGCAGCAGAATGTTGGCCACACCCCAGGGTGTCATCCCCCCACCACTGCCCTTACCTTGCCTGGGGCCCCTGCCTCCTTCTTGCCACGGTCACCGATGGCAGCAATGACAGCAAAGTACTGGATGACCCTCTTGGTGTTCACAGTCTTCCCCGCCCCGGATTCTCCGCTGAAGGTAGCCAAGGAGAGCAATGGTTGGATACTGGTCCTGTGGTGCTGGGGGTGGGGACTCACTGGGGAGGGATGGGTAAGGGACCTCCACAGACAAGTCCATGTGTGATAAAGGGCTGGCCAGTGAGCATGACTTCAAGGGGGAAGGGGAGGGGCTATGTGCCAGTTTGTGGGGGTCTTAGCTGTGAGCAGGATTAAGACAGTGTTTACAGATGAGATCACTCACGTGATGAGGATGGATTGGTTCTCCCGATCTGGTGGGATAAGGAGAAGAAACATGAGGTTCTGAAGCCCACTTTGGCTCTGCCCCACATCTCCTGCTCCCCAAAAAGGATCAGGGAATATGGTTATGGGATCCCTGCAGAAGGTCCTTACCCGTCAGCATGTTTTGGTAGGCATTGTCAGAGATAGAGAAGATGTGGGGTGGAGCTTCACTCCGCTTCTTTCCCCGGTAGGCAGCCACCACCTCAGCATTGTAGACGGGCAACCACTTATAGGGGTTGACAGTCACACAGAAGAGCCCTGAGTAAGTCTGGAGAAAGGAGCAGGTGGGTCAGAGCCAGGAGGTGCCACCCCACCAGGTGGTCCAAGGGGTCTGCAGAAGTGACCTCTTGTGTCTATGTGGTATCTTGGGTTTAGGTGACCTGTGGTCTGGAGGTGGGATATCTTTGGTGTGGTAGACCAAAGAGGTCTGGAGACACGATGTCCCAATTCTGTGATCTGGAGAGGGGACATCCTGGTTTTGAGTGGCCCAAAGGGTCTGGACTATCTTGGATCTGGGTGGCTCAAGAGGTGTGAAGAAGGATCATCCCAGTTATGGGTGGGCCATGAGATCTGGAGAAGGGACATCTTGCATCTATGGGGCCCAAGGGGTCTACAGAAGGGGCGTCCAAGTTCTGGATGTGGTCTGAAGAGCCTCATGGGCTCCCAACTCACATAGATCATCCAAGATGCGTAGCGNGCCACGGTCACCGATGGCAGCAATGACAGCAAAGTACTGGATGACCCTCTTGGTGTTCACAGTCTTCCCCGCCCCGGATTCTCCGCTGAAGGTAGCCAAGGAGAGCAATGGTTGGATACTGGTCCTGTGGTGCTGGGGGTGGGGACTCACTGGGGAGGGATGGGTAAGGGACCTCCACAGACAAGTCCATGTGTGATAAAGGGCTGGCCAGTGAGCATGACTTCAAGGGGGAAGGGGAGGGGCTATGTGCCAGTTTGTGGGGGTCTTAGCTGTGAGCAGGATTAAGACAGTGTTTACAGATGAGATCACTCACGTGATGAGGATGGATTGGTTCTCCCGATCTGGTGGGATAAGGAGAAGAAACATGAGGTTCTGAAGCCCACTTTGGCTCTGCCCCACATCTCCTGCTCCCCAAAAAGGATCAGGGAATATGGTTATGGGATCCCTGCAGAAGGTCCTTACCCGTCAGCATGTTTTGGTAGGCATTGTCAGAGATAGAGAAGATGTGGGGTGGAGCTTCACTCCGCTTCTTTCCCCGGTAGGCAGCCACCACCTCAGCATTGTAGACGGGCAACCACTTATAGGGGTTGACAGTCACACAGAAGAGCCCTGAGTAAGTCTGGAGAAAGGAGCAGGTGGGTCAGAGCCAGGAGGTGCCACCCCACCAGGTGGTCCAAGGGGTCTGCAGAAGTGACCTCTTGTGTCTATGTGGTATCTTGGGTTTAGGTGACCTGTGGTCTGGAGGTGGGATATCTTTGGTGTGGTAGACCAAAGAGGTCTGGAGACACGATGTCCCAATTCTGTGATCTGGAGAGGGGACATCCTGGTTTTGAGTGGCCCAAAGGGTCTGGACTATCTTGGATCTGGGTGGCTCAAGAGGTGTGAAGAAGGATCATCCCAGTTATGGGTGGGCCATGAGATCTGGAGAAGGGACATCTTGCATCTATGGGGCCCAAGGGGTCTACAGAAGGGGCGTCCAAGTTCTGGATGTGGTCTGAAGAGCCTCATGGGCTCCCAACTCACATAGATCATCCAAGATGCGTAGCGGTCCTTGAGGTTGTAGAGAACGGCGGGCTCATGTAGGAAAGTCAGCATGGCCATGTCCTCAATCTTGTCGAACTTGGGGGGGTTCTGCTGCATGATCTGGTCCTCCTTGACCGTCACTGTCTACTCAAGGTAAGAAGGACCCCATGGAGCAGGAACACAGGGCAAAGACTTGCCCCAGTTGTTCCCTCCCAAAGGGCTGGGAGCTGGGCATCTGGGTGTTCCCTTGAGAGCCAGAGGAGGTCTAGGTGTCCCTCCAGTGATAGAGAAGATGTTTTGGAGTCTGTGTATCTCTGGGGTAATAGAGGAGGTTGGATGGGATCCAGTGGGTTCTGGGAAAGCTGGATCAGGGTCTAGATATTTCCTGGGTTCTAGAGAAGATGCTGTGGAACCTGAGCATCCAGTGGGTGCTGGAGAAGGCATGTTGGGGTCTAGATGTTTCTTGGATTTTAGAGAAGGTGGGTTGGGTCTTTGTGTCCCGTGTGGAATAGGGTTGCTATTTTGAGGTTCTGATGTCCCAGGTGTGGCTGAGGTCCCCTCACCTTGCCATGTTCGGTCTCAGCAGTGATCTTGGAGCCCTCACGGCTGACAATGGTGGCCTTGACATATTCCTCCTTTTCATCAGGGACGAAGATGTCCTTCTTCAGGTCGAAGGGGCGGGTCTGGGCAGCCAACCGTTCCTTCTCCGACTTGCGGAGATAGGGGGCGGCCTCCCCAAATTCAGCCATCTCCACATCAGGCATGGTGGCACTGGAAAGGGCTGGGTGGGGTAGGAGGGATCAGACCTTCCAAGTGCTGCCAGTTCCTCCCAGTTGACCCCATTGCATCTCTTTCCTTGGTGAACCCATCATTCCCTGTTCTTCTCCACATCTACCACTTCCTCTTGGTCAACCCAACTCCTTCATTCCTCCCCAGTGCTCCCAGTTCTTCTCCAATGCTCCCACTCCTCCCAGCTGCCACATCTCAAGTCCATCCTCAGTGTTTCCATCATCTAGAGTTCCCTCTCAGTGCTTCCAGTTCCTCTCCGGTGCTCCCAGTCAGCCCCATCCAAAGTCCATCCTTGGTGATCTCATCTTCTCCCATTCTTTTCCAGTGCTCCCAGTTCCTTTACAGTGCTCCTAGTTCCTGCCAGTTGTCCTCATCTCCATCCCAAGTTCCTTTTTGGAAGTCCCACTGCCCTCCCCAATGCTCCCTGTTCCTTGCAGTGCCTCACACTGCCTGCCATTTATCCCACTCCAGCACCTCCCAGTATCTCCCAGTACTCCTGCATCCCTCCCGGTCCTTCCCAGTTCCCCTACAGGTCCTCCCAGTATCATTCCAGACTCTCCCAGTCACCCCCAGTCTCCCCAGACACCCCTCAGTTCCTTCCACTCAGCCCCACCTCTCTCTGTGGTCTCCGAGTCAGGGGATGACAGTGCAGACTCAGGGCGGTTCTGGTCCTGCTCCGGGACACAACACCCCCCCCCACAGTATGTCCCAGTATGTCCCAGTATATCCCAATATGTCCAGTTACATCCCAGCATGCCTTCCCAGCCCCACCAGTACTTCTCCAATACACCACCACAGACAGACACACACACACACACAGAGTACTGCTCAGTAAGTCCCAGTATCCCCCTAGGATTTATCCAGTACCCTCCCTCCTCCCCCAGTATCACTCCAATCCCTCCCAGTTACCACATAAACCCTCCCAGCATCATCCCAGTTCCACCCTGTTTCTCCACAGATGCTCCCAGTATCATCCCAGTTCCACCCTGTTTCCCCACAGATGCTCCCAGTATCATCCCAGTCTCCCAAAAAGACCCTCCCAGTTCCTTCCTAGATCCTCCCAGTCCCTCCCAGTTCCCCTATAGACCCTCCCAGTATAATCCCAGTCCCTCCCAGTTCCCCCATAGACCCTCCCAGTATAATCCCAATCCCTCCCAGTTCCCCCATAGACCCTCCCAGTTCTCCTATAGACCCTCCCAGTCCCTCCCAGTTCACCCACAGACCCTCCCAGTCCCTCCCAGTTCCTCCCTGTCCTTTCCCAGTCCCTTTCAGTTGCCCCCAGTTCCCCCATAACCCTCTCCCAGACCCTCATAGTGCTCCAAGTGCCCCCTGCCCCACCTGCCCCTGGGTCTGCAGGCGCTGGCTGGGGAACCCCCCTTATATCCCCCCCTCCCCCCTGCAGCTGCGTCACCAGGAGCAGGAGGGGGGGCATGGACAGATGGGTGACCTCAAGGCCACCTTATTGCCCTATAGGGACACGGTGACCCCTATGGATCTACAGGACACTTCCCAAATCCATAGGGCCCTCCCCCTGCTCTGTAGTCCTATAGGACCTTCACCACCCCATTGGATCCAGTGCCCCCTATGGACCTATAAAGCTCCACCAGCTCCATGGGACCCCCATATCTCACACCCACAAGGACCCTATAGCTCCCCCCTACCTCATAGGACTACTTTCAGCTCCACAGGACTCCTCCAGCCCCATAAGACACCACTTCAGCCCTATAGGACATGCATAGAAACTTTCTCAGCCCCACGGGGTTCCCATTACTTGCTTTCAATAGGAACCCTGTAAGTGTGCACAGCCCCATAGAACCCACACCCAGATACCCCTCCCCAGTCCCATGGTCCTATAGGACCCATGTGCAGCCCCATAGGACCTCTAAATATTTCCCTATAGGACCCTCATAGTTTCCCCCCCTTACCACAGGCCACTCTTGGCCTATAGATCTTCCATACAATCCACTCCTAGCCTCACAGATTCCCAACAGGACCCATAACATGCCCCAGACCCACAGGATATCCCATCTCAGCCCCTA
>VXAX01007760.1:233682-320061 GCA_013399835.1 Leptocoma aspasia | reverse complement strand
ATCTGTGCCCCTCCTCCCATCCCTTTGTTCCCTCTCCCTCCCCCCATAATGGGATATTTTTGGGACATCCCCCCCCCACAACCCCTGACATCTGATCAGCTTGTGACGCCAGTGGGGCTGTGGGGCACCTTCACCTCATAACCATATATGGGGCTGGCCCTACAGGTTCCCCTTCCCCCTCTCGACCCTCAAAGCTCACCCAAGAATAGGCAGGGGCACCCAGGCATCCAGGCCACATCAATCCCTTTAGATGCCCTACAGAGGACCAGGTGTCTGAATTTCACCTAATTTTCCTGATTCCCCCAAAAGTTTCCTGATTTTTCCCCAAATTTCCTTGTTTTTCCCCTGATTTTCCTAAATGTCCCCCAGTTTGCCACAAATTTCCTTGGTTTCACCCTGTTTTCCCTATATTTCCATCAATTTGCCCTGAATTTCCTTGGTGTCTCCTAATTTTCCCAAATTTTCTAGATTTTTCCCCAAATGTCCTTATTTTTTTCTGCAATTTGCCCCAAATTTCCTTGTTTTCCCTTTGATTTCCCCAAATTACAGCTAAATTTTGTTTTCCCCAATTCCCCCTAATTACTTTGCTTTCCTAATTTCCCCTCAATTTCCCCTAATTTCCCCTAATTTTCCTATTCTGACTTTTTACATCTAAATTTCCTTATTCTCCCTGAATTTTCCCTAGTCTCCCTCAATTTGCCCCACTTCCCCCAAGTTTTTCTTTATTTCCCCTACACTTCCCTAAATTTCCATATATTTTCCCTGATCCCCCTAAGGTGTCTCATTTTCCCAAATTTCCCCACATTTTCCTCAATTACCTCTAATTTTCCAAAAATTTCACCAGAATATATCCCCAATTTCCCCAACTGAAATTTATTTCCCCAATTTACCAAATTTTTCATATATTTCTCCTAATTTTTATTACTTTCTCCAGATTTCCCCTAATTCCATCCTACTTTTCCCCAATCTTCCCTAATTTCCCCCCATTTCTCTGAACTTCCCCTTTATTTTTTCACAATTTCCACAATTTTCTCAATTTCACCCTAGTTGCCCCTGATTTTCCCCAACATTTTCATAACTTATCTTGTTTGCTCCATATTNTCCCATCCCTTTGTTCCCTCTCCCTCCCCCCATAATGGGATATTTTTGGGACATCCCCCCCCCACAACCCCTGACATCTGATCAGCTTGTGACGCCAGTGGGGCTGTGGGGCACCTTCACCTCATAACCATATATGGGGCTGGCCCTACAGGTTCCCCTTCCCCCTCTCGACCCTCAAAGCTCACCCAAGAATAGGCAGGGGCACCCAGGCATCCAGGCCACATCAATCCCTTTAGATGCCCTACAGAGGACCAGGTGTCTGAATTTCACCTAATTTTCCTGATTCCCCCAAAAGTTTCCTGATTTTTCCCCAAATTTCCTTGTTTTTCCCCTGATTTTCCTAAATGTCCCCCAGTTTGCCACAAATTTCCTTGGTTTCACCCTGTTTTCCCTATATTTCCATCAATTTGCCCTGAATTTCCTTGGTGTCTCCTAATTTTCCCAAATTTTCTAGATTTTTCCCCAAATGTCCTTATTTTTTTCTGCAATTTGCCCCAAATTTCCTTGTTTTCCCTTTGATTTCCCCAAATTACAGCTAAATTTTGTTTTCCCCAATTCCCCCTAATTACTTTGCTTTCCTAATTTCCCCTCAATTTCCCCTAATTTTCCTATTCTGACTTTTTACATCTAAATTTCCTTATTCTCCCTGAATTTTCCCTAGTCTCCCTCAATTTGCCCCACTTCCCCCAAGTTTTTCTTTATTTCCCCTACACTTCCCTAAATTTCCATATATTTTCCCTGATCCCCCTAAGGTGTCTCATTTTCCCAAATTTCCCCACATTTTCCTCAATTACCTCTAATTTTCCAAAAATTTCACCAGAATATATCCCCAATTTCCCCAACTGAAATTTATTTCCCCAATTTACCAAATTTTTCATATATTTCTCCTAATTTTTATTACTTTCTCCAGATTTCCCCTAATTCCATCCTACTTTTCCCCAATCTTCCCTAATTTCCCCCCATTTCTCTGAACTTCCCCTTTATTTTTTCACAATTTCCACAATTTTCTCAATTTCACCCTAGTTGCCCCTGATTTTCCCCAACATTTTCATAACTTATCTTGTTTGCTCCATATTTTACCTAATTTGCTCCAACACTTCATCGGATGTGGGGGGAAACATAGCAACAAGGATGAAGAAAATGATCAGGTACTTAATGCCTCCTCAGCTTCAGTCTTTAATAGTAAGAGCACTTGTTCTCAGGTCCATACCCTGGACCCTGAACTGGAAGACTGGGATGGGAACAAGAACAAGGCCCCCATAAACCAAGGACTGTACCACTCAAGCATTTCCCTCCCAGACATTCCCTCCCTGAAATGTGCTCCTGGTCCTGCAGAAGCTCCTCGTCCTCCCAGGACGGGTGAGGTCAGCTACTGCTTCTACCTTGGCTGAGCGGCACTTGACTTGAACTTGGTTCTGAGTGACAGAGCTGGAGCTTTCCTTGGCTTTAGTTTTGGCAATTCAGCCTTTTGTGTCTCTCCAGACAAAAACCTCTGTGGTCTTCCAACCCCCTCCCACCCCCAATCACTCTCTGGTGACAGCGCTTCCTTTCCTGGTGCTTCCTCAGTGCCAAGAGCAGTCTCATCTATTCCATGCGACTATTTGTGTTCCCTGACCATCACACAGAGAGCTGTTTCTGTGCTGCCCCACCTGCCATCCTGCCTTCCATGTGTGCCAAGTGCTGCCAGCTGCCAGCAGAGCCACCTCCCGCTCTCCCCAGCCGTGCTCCCCTGCCCATTTGCATCCCCGGCACAATGGCCTTGCACTCAGTCTGGGGAAAATAAATGGGATCTATTGCCAGATAAAACTGACCCAATACCTTCCCCTCTTCTTTGCCAGGATCCCTGTGGGACCTGACTCAAGACAGGCAGGAACTGTGGCTCAGGTTCCATGGTGGCCCAGCACCTGTAGCCCAAGGCAGTTCAAAAAGCCAGAGGGCTCCTTCTGAAATGAGAAGGGGAAATGAGTGGCCTTTTCCTCTGTGGTGTGTGACTGCTGACAGAGCAGTGCCGCAGGGATCGGACCGCAGCAGCACGTGTAAGACAGACTGCTGAGACTGTCCTTTCTCTACAGTTCTCCCTTGAGGAAGACTCAAGACATGGATGGAGAGGACGGTGCGACTAAGGCAACTCTAATTCCCACATGGGGCTCTCTTCCTCTATCAGGAAGTGTGAGAGGAAAAGGAAGTGTGGCCATAAACAGGGCCTGTTTCATCAGCACCAGCCTTTTGGCTGGCTATGACAGGAAACTAGAGGAGAATACATGCTGGAGGGAGGAAAGAAACCTCTGTGTCAAGACTTCTGCAGCGTGCCCTTCCTCCCAACTCCAGTAAAGCCTGGGATCTCAGCCTGCTTCAAGTTTGGCAATAGCCTTCGTGCTGCCATCATGGATGGAGTCCTGCACGTCACTCTCAAACAAAGGGACAGTGGATTTTATTGATACAAGAGTGAGTTAACAAAGTTCAGTAGCAAGCGTGACAGTGACTTAACAAGTCTCAAGGTCGGAGCTTCACTCGGTGCCTCTCTTAACTTCTTTTCTGCAGGCCAAGAAAAAGGGAGCAATAGAGGCATGTGAAGGCAGTTGCTATAGAAAACAGCCATGGAAACCACAGGTTGTTAGCTTTTTCTTTTAAAAGCAGTCTCCAGGCAGGCTGCTGTGAGCTCAGAGGCACCCGACAGGTGCACAGCATTCTGATCCAGTGCATGTCTGCCCGATCTGAACTCACAGTTCCTGCTGCGCCTGTAGCTCGGGCAGAGACAGGGAAGGCTGCAAGGCACAAAGAGCAAGGGAAAGCTGCTGCTGTTACCAAGTGTTTCCTATGACAGTGCTCTCCTCTGCTTTCTTGCTTGTTTCCCTCCCTGAACACTGGTCCTACCGAATGCCCTGCCCCATTCTCTCTCCTTGCACCAGGCCTGAACTGCTCCGTCCTTTGGGACACTCTCCAAAACACCCTCCCTGTCCATCTGGGCTCAAAGCAGTTCTGTCCACAGCCAAATTTCTGAAATGGTCCCATGCAGAAGGTTGGGGCAGAAGTGTTCTGATGCTGATCAAAACCAAAAGACTCAAGTCTTCACGCCAATACAGTGCTTTGTTGAAACCTTCAGCCCAGGTTCAGAACAGGCCCAGTTCTGCCTCCACACTACTATCTGTCAACTGTGCGCAATGCCACAGACTGTGGGGACACTGCCTTTGTGTCCACTGACCTTTGCCTGAATGGCCGTGGTGGACACTGGGTGACCAGAGGGTGGCCATTCACAGCCCTGACTACAGGCTGTGAGTGAGATGCACTGTGTGCTCCGGCTTTACACCAGCAGAACCAGCCTTGACCCAAAGAAACCCTGACATCCCCTGCTGTTGAAGGGGACAAACACAGAAGGAGACGCAGGCCTGGCACACTGCTGCCTCCTCTGGAGGCATTCTTCACCAAACTGTCCCACACAGTAAACACCTGACAGACACGTGCCAAAGCTCTCCTTACGCTTGGAACTCAGTTCAAGATGGGGTCATGCCTCAGGGTGCCTGCTCCTCTTTCTGTGGTCACAATGGCACTACAGGCTCTGCAACAGATGGACATCCCCTACCCTAGAACATGCTCCTGGTCCTCCAGAAGCTCCTCAACCTCCTGGGTCAGGTGATGTTGGCTACTGCCCCTCCCTCAGCTTCAGAGAACTGGCTTAGCCCTCCTGGGAAGTTAAGCTCCCACTTCCTCTGAGGTGGGGGACACTGGCAAATCCCTGCCGGGAGATTTTTGCTCTTAGCTGGGCTCCTCTAGTCACAGCAGGGGAAGTGGACCAAGGCAGAACAGAGCCCTGGGGATATGCTAAAGCACCACCCTCAGGTGTGAACTGCAGAGAGATTTGTTGAAAAAGAACAGGCAGACACACAACACCGGGGTCACATCTTCAGAGCCTTTGTTTTCCTGCAGGGCAGCAAAGAGGAAAAGCACCTTGAAGCCTTCAGTACCCATGCAGTTCAGCAGCAGACTCAAGAGCAGCAGTAGGGACTGCAGTTCAGACAGTTCAACAGCTTGTGCTTGTTCAACAGCACAGGGCTTGTGCTTCTCCTCTCCAGCAGCATTTCTTTACTCAGTTGAAGTCTGTCAATGACACCAAACTGAGTGGGGAAGTGGACCCTTTGGAAAGGAGAGATGCCTTGCAGGAACCAACCTTGATAGGCTGGAAGAAGGGCTAGCAAGAACTTTATGAAGTTCAACAAGAACAAATGTGAACCTGGGCAAGCATGAGCCAGGAGAGCAGCATAGGCTGGGATCTACCTGGATGGAGAGCAGCTATGTGGAAAGGGACCTGGGGGGCCTATGGACAAGCAGCTCCATACAGGTGAACAGTGCAGAGAAAGTTAACAAGGTGCTGAGTTACATCAAAAACTATGTCACTAGGAGAGGCAGAGGATATACAGCACTCATCAGGCCACATCTGGAATACTGTTCAGTATTGGTCTCCAGTATGGAAAACAGATGTGGATGGGCTGGAGAGTGTCCAGAGAAGATGACCCAATGGCTGGAAAGCCTGACATATGAAGAAAGGCTAGGTTTGTTCAGTGGGAAGTAGGTTTGTTCAGCCTTGAGAAAAAGAGGCTTACAGGAAACTTTATTACCATGTTCTAGTATTTGAAGGGTGGCCACAAAGAAGATGGAGATTCTATATTTACAAGAATCCCATGGAAATGATGAGGGGTAATGGATAAACATTACTCTTGGGGGAATTCTGTTTCACCACAAGAACATTTTTCCCAGTGAGAACAATCATCCGTTGGAATGATCTCCCCACAGGAAGCAGTAGATTCCCCAACACTGAATACATTTAAGATCCAGCTGGGCAAGGTGCCTGGGCCATCTTGCCTAGACAATGCTTTGACAAGAAAGGTTGGATCGTCCAGCCTGTCATTCTCTTGTTCTATGATTCTATGATATGTACCAGAAGCAGATAGGGAGCAAATTGCTTCCACCTGGCAGGGATTCCACTATATACATTTACTCCTATTGTTCTGATTTTAATCAGTCTGACCACTACTGTTTTGTCGAAAGAACTGGAAACATTCCCATTGCCACAGGAGGTCAGTGTTGGGCAGTGTATGTGTGCGTGTGGCAGTGATAAGCACTGTCATTCCACTTTTGAAAAGAAGCTGTTACCAGCTTGCAAAGGACTGGCAGGGACTGAACCCTTGACCCAGGGAAGGAACATAAAATTGCATTGCCAACACCTATTCTTAAACCTATGCTGGCTGGTTAACCAGTACCTTTAGGTGTAGCATGTAAGACCCCTGTACAGTGTTTTGCCACCAGGTTTTGCTACACTGCCAATGACACAACAGGTAGCTACAACAGGTAGAGTCAGGTAACTTTTAAAATAAATTAGTACAAAAATGTTGTCTTGGGCATGGAGTTAAGTGGACTTTGCACTAACTCTGTTGACCTCAGAGTACTCGTGTAGGAAAAAGATGAAGCAGGTTGTTTAAAAAAATGGTGTCACTAATTAGGAAATAAATTTATCAGAGGCCATGCAATTCTTAAAATCCGGACAGACAGCAACTGGTAGTCACTGTATAAAAGTTTTGAACAATCTCCTGTGCTGAACCAACAGAAGCAGGATGCTTTGAACTCCTCAGTGTGCCATCCAGGACATCAGGGGAGAATTCTCCACTGTTGCTCTGAAAACACTGAGTTACTTTGCACTGGGTTTGAGGGAAAGGAACATAAGAAATAGAAGTGAAATTTATCATTACAGAGTAAATACAGTCCAAGTCATAGGTCTTTCCCATTCCCAAGGAGCCACTGATATCCTGGACATATGAGTGAAATGTGTTTGTTTGCTGTGGAAAGTGTCCATCCAGCAAGTACAGTACCTATTCCTTGGAACTACATTAACACTCCCTGTGGTGGAGTGTTATCACCAGAGAAAATGTTTACAACATCTAGAAGGTCAGTATCCTTCATATATCAAACAAGCCTGACCCTTCCATTGGGAATTCTCAGATACTGTTAGAGAAATGTTGATGCACGCCTATGGATGACAGTATAATCAAGCACATCTTTTCCATGAAATAGGCTAAGAGGCCCAGGATATTCAAAACCCACTAGTGAGGTAGCAAGAATCAAACATCCATCTGACTGCCTGTACCTTACATTTGTTGAAAGATCTCTCCCAGAATCTGGCAACCTGGACTTGGGTGGAGAAATTGATACATTATAAAGGACCCCCCAAAACAATCACAACATTATTGAAGCTCTTGCTCTTGTCTGTGAGTTTTTCCTCTTGCACAGTGGTACACATGTGAAATATCAGATAACACAACAAGGGATAGTGATGCCTGCTAGGAAACAGAACCATTAGAATTCATTGTATATCTGTGAGTCAACTAGCCATCAAGGTCATGTCCCACAGGGGGCAGTACAAAATTTGAAATTTCCCTGGTTCCTGTTCCCAGTACTACAGCAGTAATAGCTACTCAAGGATTTCCAAAAAGATTTGCAATTTTTATCTCTGAAGTTTTAGGATATTCTATTCAGGTTTGATGGGACAACATTAGCTCGAGTATAATCTAATTGCTCATAAAGGATAGTACTTACATGTGAACAATGGTGCTGTCCCCCCAGAACATCTGCAAAGTTAGGAATCTTTCTGGAGGATTAGAAACAGTTAGATTGGGCACAGGAACATTGAACTCTATCAGTTCAGAAATCCTTAATAATTGAGTGCCCAGTCTAGGACTATTAAGCAGACAAGCTATAATTGAACAGACCCTAGATACAACAAATGACAAGGATGCAACTACCAACATCTTGATAATTAGCCTAAACCCTTGGAGAAAACTCCAGAAGATTTTCAAGGACATGTATGCTGTTTCAAATTTCAACAGTGCCATTGCTTGTGTTGTCATGCAAACCTTTATTATAAATGAAGATGGCCTGCAAGTCCATTGGATCCATAATGGGAATCTTGTGATGTTAGGGACCCAGTTATTTGGACTGATGCCAGTATCGTAACCTCCATTTATCAAAGCTTAGGAGTAGCAAGCAAAAGCAGTCTGTGGGGTAGATCTGTTTAGCACCACACCATAAGCATTTACACACCCCATTCCCTATTATTGTAGCCAATAGAATGTGGCTGAGAGTTCAAGGGGCCAAATACATGGATAACAAAGTATTCATGTTTGTAAATCAATACTCATGCATGTAAAATGGGGAAAGCACTAACAGTACTGCCCTGAACATTTAGAACTACAAGGCCCTTGTACAAATAATATGGCCTCAGGTAACTGCTATTTAGGCTAAGTGTGTGATCACTGCATGGTTGTACTCAAGTAAAAACTGGGTTGTATATGCATTTGGTTTGCTTTGTGATGTCTTCTGTAATGACAGAATGACTTTATAGAAACTAAAAATCTAATTGCTGCTATCTTACAACTTGGTCAGGACCTTTAGGAACATTGTGGGACATGGTACATTCTCAAACTGAAGAACTGAAAATTTTAATCAACAAGTATAAGAAAACAATTGCTTATCAAAATCAAATTACTGTTTCTATACTGACCAGACTGTCAAAACTGTACCAGGAATTGAACAAACTGCTAAATATCATTGGTACGAGATTTTTATGGATTGTGCACCATCTGCAACTGGCATATTGCATCTTAGGTTTAAACTCAGGATCATTGTATTTTTTTTCTGTATTTTATTTTTTTATGCATGCAGAGTTAGTGCTAACATCATGCTGAAAGCATGTTATCTAATAATAAACTGTGATGCTAGACTTTCCAACGGAAATGGACTTTCCAACGCTCAAAGCTTTGCCCTACCCTCACCCACAGTGAGGTAGGAAGAGTAGCAGTACCTCACCCACTGCAGTGTGGGACTTACCAGACTTTTTGCCTATACTGAACTGGGGGTGATTACTTGACTCCTGCCCAGGTTTTGGCCTAACACACAGCTCATGCTAAAGCCTGATGTATGGCAGTAGCAGTACTACTAAGCTAAAGTGAGAGCAACATGGTCACTGGCTGAGAGAGTGAATTTGTGAGCTATTGCCTTTGTCAGCTAATGAATTTGTGAACCAATGAAAATATGAATTAGGGAGTTATCAACTAGACTAGTCTGCTGAGAGAGGATTGGGCCCTTGTTTGATTTTTACCTAATGAGGTAATGAAGTACAGATTGGCACACAAGAGAGCATTGTCCTTTAAATTTGAGAGATCCAAATGAACTCTGGCATGCATGTCATCCAGAATTTGCTATGTGACTTTGCTGGCAGTCCACTGACTATTTGTTCCTTTAGCAAGGGATAGGTTTTCATTCAAGTGCTTTCTGTCCCCTAAGTATTGCTTAGCTATAATAGGACAGAAATATTTATAGGGAGCTGATACCTGTAACAATACTGTGAAAATTGTCGTCGTATGTTGACAACAAAAGAAAACTTATTTCTAGTTTTGTCAAGCTCTGATTGTTTTCTTGTAGAATTGTTTTCTTCTTTCTATACTCCCATAAAATTAAAGATAGCAATTTATTGGTGCAGGAAGAAAAGAGAAAAGATGAGAGGAATGAAGAGCTTTGCATTTCTTAGCTTCATTTCCTATTTTTGTGCTGGGCGGCTCACTGAGATATCAGCTTTCACTGAACAAAAAAATTCCTTCCTCTGAGAGACTGGAGTCATGCCATCATACTGCTTCTTGCTTGACAAGTGTATATTAACTTAAATGGTTTGTTTCATCTGCTCCTTATGGTGCTTTTGTATTAACACCAAGTGATGATTTAGAAAGGTCTCTTTTCTTTTTTATACCAACTTTAGAAGTCACGATCACAGACACATTGTATGGTAATAAGGTATATAACTTTTACATGTGTTTTTCCTACCAAAAGAATTAGAGAGTTAGTCATGTGCTAAACATTCTTTATTTCAATAGAAAGACTACAGAAAAGCATAGTCAAACTTCATTTTTCATACATGTATCTCTTCTTTTCCTGCAGTAGCCTAAGCTGTTCATAATTAATGTTTCTCATTTTTAAAAAAAATCTAACTTTTTTACAGTTAGGTGAATGAAAGCATGCCAGTTCTCTGTACAGCTTAGTTTTCCTGAGTGAAATTATGTATTTTATCAAATTACTTGCAACAAGCTTTTTTCCCCCCCCTAGAATTAATTTTACAGTATCATTGGGCTTTATGCCAGGAAGTGATTGCTCCTGAGCCAGGAGCAATTGCAAAAACTTACATTGCAAAAATTGTGCTCAGACACTTTTTTCAGATCATCCTGGAGAAGTCAGAAATGCTGACAGGACAGGAGGGCTGTGGCTGGTCTTTATTCAAAGAAAAAGTTTTAAAAGGTTATAAACACATTGCCTTCACAGAGTCAAGGCCCACCCCAGCCCCTTGAAATGGATATTAAAGGTGGGACAGGGCAGCAGCCTGGTCAGGACAAGAAGAACAAGAACAAGCTGTGCCAAGAAATAGAAAACACAGGAAAAAAGGTCTTCTGTTCTATTCATCACCCCAGGTAGTATTTTTCCTATATCGCAAACTGAAACTGTAGTCAAGGAGTAGGAAAAGTGGGCAAGAAGGGGTGATTCTTGCGCTGGTGGAAACCATTTTCCTTGGGAGCCCACCATAACAAGGGTACTGGTGTTTGCAGAGACAAGGCCGTGGCCACAGCAGCCTGACAGTGACAGCCTGATAGTGACAGCCTGACAGTGACAGCCTGAGGAAGGCAAGGGGAGGTGCTGCCTGGGCAGCAGGGTGAAGGCTTGCACAGCTCTGAGGAAAGACCACAGACCTGCAGACAGGAGCCACAGCAACACCACTCGCTCAGGCATTGCCGGCCTGTGGTGGAGCAGCTACAGGCTCTTTCAGAGAGCTGGGCTGGCTTATAACCCCAAATCTGATTTAAACCACCAGAGATGCAGCTCTTTCTCCTACCATTCAGCCATCAGGTTGTTTCTCAGCTACAGCTACGTCATGCTATCCACATGTTTGTTTTCTCCAAAGACACACCTGGGCAGCAGGAAGCTCATGTAGAACAGTACTGGTGATCAGGGATTAGGCAATGCTCAGCTGTGATGGACCAGAGTGGGAGGATTGAACAGCTGGGATCCCTCCACAGTGACCCTTTTTTCAAGACAACTTTGTTCAATAGTGTGGATGTTGAAATAAAGCTGACTCAGAGCAGGGGCAGCTTTTGCTGGGTGAGCTCCCTGGCAGCAGGTGCTTATAAGAAGGTTTTCACCCACAGCTTTTTATCTGTAAAGAAATTGCAGATGGCACCTGGAACAAGGTGATGCTTGTCAGTATTCAGATTGTACCCCAACTACACTTTTTGTGATGCAAGATTAGTCATTTTCTGCTTAAATTTTTTTCCTTCTAAATGAAGATTCTAAATCACTCCTTTGTTTCAGCTGCAGATTTTAACTGTACAACGTGAAATCGTCTGGGAGAGGTTTACTGTTCTTTCGAACAGAAAAAATTAAGTCATAGAAAAATTATCAGGTATAAGGATATGTTTATTTTTAATTTGCACAAGAGCAAGAACTCAACTTTCTCTTCAGCTTTAAGATCTGTGCCTTCTGCTCAATACACGAAGTAACACAAATGTTACATTAACATTTTCCTATTTCTTCTGTCTATGCAAGTTAGTCCCATAAAATATAAACTACCTTCTCCTACTTGTCAAGAAGTTTTCATTTTTTTTGACTAGTACCCAACTACCAAATTCCCCAGGAAATGGTTTTGGGTTGCATCTACAAAACACATACAGTCTTTACTTACCACTCCTAAAAGCCTGGGGAAAATGGACACAACTCCAAAATTTCTCAAGATTACCTCAAAGGAAACTAGAAATTTGAAAGGCTTACAGAGCTTGCATGAAGCTGCTGTTGCCCACCTTTGTTTTGGGTGAAACTGAGCCTGCCCACACTGAAAGATCTGGACCATGGGATTCTCTCCAGGAAACACATTTATAAAAAATTTAATGATAAGTGCTGTCAGAGTTCTGAAATATTTGTAATGAATCATTCATTGCTACATATCAGCCTCCTCTTCTCCCACTGAGTCATAATTTTCAGTAGGAGTAAGCATGGGCAAAATAAAATTTTATTATCCCCTTTCACCTTTCTCTGACGACTGGTCTACTGAACATCAGAGTTAATTAAAAGGCTGCTAGCAGGAATTGAATTTGGTGATATTAAAAAGGGCAGCTACCATCGGCTTCAGTGGTAATTGTAATAAGGAGAACATACAGGAAAGGTTCTCAGGGCCAGATACAATATATAGATAAATCTCAGGGTGTCAAGGTTCAAAATTACAGATGAGAAAACATCTGCTCAGTTGCTAGCTGAACTTGAAAACACTTGAAATTCAGTAGTCATCTTTCAGAGAAGTTTCAAGGTTCTATATATCCTACAACTGAAGTTCTGCATCTGCTAAAATGTCTCTTGGCTGAAACTGGAAAGAACAGCAGTGAAATCCCAAGCTATGCCCAGTTTTCCCTTGCACAGTGGTGTCCATGACCATCCTTCCGTCATGAACCTGTGCTTCCACAAAAGTAGCCAAGTCTTGGAGCTCCAGGCAGAAGGTGAATTCCATAGGTGCATGTGTATTACTGGATGATAATGCCAAACTTGTGGAGCCAAGAGGACAAGAAGTAAGAATAGCCTGGAGTCTGTGGATCTCCAAGATAATTGTATTTCTGCTCTAGCTGAGATCTGAATCCAGAAGTCCCACTACTCGGCAAACAGCTTAGGGCAGGAAGTTTCAGACCTTCAGCCTTGCTGATTTCAGAACCGCTGAACTGATTCTCTATCTGCAGCTACAGAAACATGTTCAGGAGCAGTGCTGGCCCTTTCAGTAAACCCTCTGGAGTAAAAAGAAAAAATGCATTGCTCTTCTGCAACCACTCAGGTGCCTTATGCTATTCAGGGAGAAAGACAGGCTGTTCATTCTGTTACTGACATTAGTTTCTTGGTAAACGTGCTGGATTTGAGGCTGTTTTATGAAATGTCTGATCATCCTCTTGCAATGCACAGGAATCACAAATATGTAGCTATGGTATCTTATATTTCTGGGGCGGGCATTTAAATCCCAGCTTCTAGAGCCCTTTTGTAAACTTCAAAGTATGGAATGCATCATTTAGTAGCATTAAAGATCTGAGTATACAGCATCTCTGTAATATCTTCAAAATGTCTGTGTACTCTCAGGCAAACATGAAGTTTTACCAAAAACACTGTAGGGAAAAAACCCACACTGCAAAAATGCCCAACTGCTTCTAAAATGGCATCCTGTAAGAGCTGGTATAAAAACTGAAAAATAAAAAGATGCCAGCAAATTCTCTATGCTGACTCACAATGAGGAAGGTTTTTAGAAATTCTTCAGATCCTTTTTTACTTTCATCATGTTCAAGTACAATCCTTTCAATAACACAGTTTCACTGACTCCAAAAAATGAAAATCTGTACTTTATCTCCTCCACGCAGTCCTGGAGCCTTGATTAAGAATAGTCTCTGATATATCAGCATGGTTTAGATTCATGGACAGGAGCTAAAGCAATGGCTGTGTGGAGATGTTGAGTAAACATGTTCTTTCTGTTGCTCTTATTTAGATAGTGCTGTTCCTGCCTTGGCTTGAAGGAATAAGCATGATATATATGACAAAGTCTGAAAGATTGGGCCTCACATTTATGAAACTGGCATTCATGTCTAGCAATGTCCAAGTGTTTTACAACGAACTAGAGTTGTACCAAAGGACCACCTTCTGTGCAAAGTACTGATGGGGGTACCTCAGCTGCCTCTGTCAAACACGGATACACAATTGGAACAGGTTGCTCAAAGGTGATGTGGAGTTTCCATTTTAAAAAATACTCAAAACATAGCTGGAGAAGATCCTGGACAACCTGATCTAAGCTGACCTTACCTGGGGAGGCTGGTAGTGGGGGGAATAGATAACCTCCAGATATCCCTTCCAAGTATGTATTATTTTATGAATTTCCAAATTAGTGTAACTATCTGGTGGACCAGGAGAGCAATAAGAAAGAGACTTTGTACCAGTGAGAGCAAGGTGGTGGTTCTGAGCTCTTTTTAGATAATTTTAAGCTATAAGAAGATACCACTCCTGTATGGGAACTAGTTTCTATCAAGGCAGCTGTGTGGGCAGGAGCAAGATCTGAGGCCTGTCTGCTCCTGCTGGTGTTGATGCATTTTGTCATAGCCTTGAGCTTCACATCAGAGTGATTTCACTCATAAACGGTGAATCCAGACATTTGGAGGGCACCTCTGAAAATTATCATGTCCCAAGCCCTTCTGTGAGTGGAAGAAATACAAAGTTCAGTTTCATATCACTTCAACATGTTGGATATGAAGGAGATCCTCAAGTTAAAAGAAAATCAGAAGTAGTATTCGCCTCTTATCTTTCAGTGTTGCAAGGAAATTTAGAATGACTTCACATATTTTGTTATTTACCTTAGCACACTGAAATGAAAAAATACAAATAAATATTGAGTAACAGACTAGAAATCACTTGCTGTGACTGAAGAGATAACAGATCATATCTAAGTTATTACTGACATTTGATAGGTTTCATTTTTAGTTTGATTAATGGAATGTACTTATATCAGGAATGATCAGCTCCGAAGGAAATATGGAAAGAAGCTGAAATCTTTCCGTAAGTCCAAGTATTGGAGACATTTATGAATTAAGACTATTTAGTATTAACTATCAAAAACTGCAGAAAAAAGTAAAGCTAAAAATGAAATGTTGAAGTAATGAAGAAACAGATGGAATTATGAGCGATAAATCTAAGATTAATCTATTATTTGAATAATTTTGTATCTGAATTAATTTCAAAAACATTGGTTTTTTATTTGGGAAAAAATCTGCAGTTGGGAACAAATCAGACTCCAGTTCTGGGCAAGTTAAAATCTCTGTGAGTCCTAATGTTTCTATCTGACAGCTGTTGAATAATTTATAGAATAACATCTTCTTTGTTTACATCTAAATATAGTACTAGTAATTTAATAGCAAGTATAACTATTTTCATTCAAAATATCATTGATGCCCTTTCTGCAAAGGAAACCTTATCTGGCTCTGTACTTGAACAATAGAAAAACTATATAGATGGTTTCTTTGGGTGTAGGAGTCAGGGGAAGGGTCTTCCAGAGGGCCTTTGGGGAGCCAAGAGACTAACATGTACACAGCGTCCTGTGTTTGGTCTCCCTTCTATTAGCAAAAAAAAACTGATGGTAGGATCCCTTCTTTCATGCACTTGTCTTTTTCAGTGAAGACAGTTCAAAAGATAAACTTTTCCCAAATATACTGGGAACTAACTGCTAAGAGTTTCCTTGTTTATGTTACAAAATCTTCTTGGTCAGTGCTGCTGGGAGGGCTCTTTCCCCTCAGTTCTAGTGGTTTGTTGGCTGTTGTCTGAGCTTTGTCCTTGGTGTACAGCTGGTAACAAGTGTTTACGGCTGGCTGGTGCTGCAGGAGGCAGTGGGGCACTTCTGAGCATTCTCCCTGCTGATGGAAAGGATGGTTTGATTGCTCTGTGCAGTGCGAGGTCATTGCAGGACACATGAAACCATAACTAAAACGGGTTCCAAGCACCTGGACAATGGAAATTGTAACTTTAGGTACTACAATATTTCAAGAAACTTGTTTACTTGTCTCATTAATTTTTTTGCATCTTTTGCTAGTATGATTCCTGGTTTTACTTTTATGTTCTTGATGAATACCCTTTCCCCTCATAACAGATAAAGTTGGGAAACTTAATAAAGAAAAATTCCATTAAATTTCTTTAAAGCAAAGTTTCATTGGTCTAGAATGATATTGGTACAATACAATTTTCTCTTCTGTGATTCAGAAGCTCATGTGAGTCATACATTATTTCAAAGGCAGTCCCAAGGGCTCAGTCAAGGAAATATTTGGGCACCATTTAGTGCTGCTCTGTCCTTTGAGTCCTAGATGAGACAAAACCAGTAAAAAGGAACACAGCAAATGAGTGCTCTTGGAATGAAAAAAAATGGCATGCATTTATGTATTTTCTTTATTATCTTGTATTTTAATGATACTACTGAGAATGAGATTCCCTTTACATTGGTAATTATAAAGGAGAGCAGATGGTGAAGGCTTATCTTAAAGTGTTAATTAAAATAGCTTACACAGCCAAGCCTCTACTTGAATAAAGTACATCAGGAAGATATAAGACATGAGTGAGTGCCCTATTCCAGTGAATTATTCTTAAATAAAGCTAC
Organism: Leptocoma aspasia; assembly: GCA_013399835.1. Taxonomy (NCBI): domain Eukaryota; kingdom Metazoa; phylum Chordata; class Aves; order Passeriformes; family Nectariniidae; genus Leptocoma; species Leptocoma aspasia. Next base: position 303,722 of record VXAX01007760.1, on the reverse strand, counting down.
CTTGGAGCAAATCCATCAGAGATACTTAACATCGTGTCAGTGAAATCTCTTTCTCTCAAGTTCGTGAAACAAGCACTAGATGACAGGTTCTAAGTGTATGTTTCTGGAAGTGAAGGGAAGTATAGGTTCACAAGGAGGATTTGTATTCCTGCCTGCCTTAGTAGGTATTCAAATAAAACAAGTGAATCTTCCTCACTGTCTCTATAGGTTTGTTGGCAGGCATGTGCAGGATCACTTCTGTGTGGGCTGTGCGGAACTGGAGGAATGCCAATTCCCCTTCAGGATTCATCCCGTTAATTCATACAGGTGACTCAACACAAGACAATTGGTTCAGAGATAGTGCCAAAGACTCCCACCTTAGTGAAAACCAGTCTGAGGGTGGTAGCTGTCAGTCTGCAGTACTCTGCTGTTGAAAGAACTCAGCTTGGTTACTGAAGACATGGGTTTAGGTGCTTGCTTTTTTTTTTTTTTTTTTTTTTTTAATTTGGGACAGAGCTCTGTACCTCCTCAGCAGCAGCACATCATAGCCACCTAGATATTTTGTAATGAAATATGAAGTCATCCACGGGATCAAGGACTAGAAGCCAGTTGCCCATATATGCTCTGAAATGATCACTGGACTAGTCATACATACAAACTTTTTTCTCATTTTATTATCTGAGCCATTACATTTTTATTTCAACTGTGAACAAAATGAAAGGCAAAGAGAGGAATAACATTCCCTCTCCTTCTTTTCTCCATTAGTATTCTGAATGACTGAACTGATGACATTGGAAGCTATGAAGATTGAGACTGGACTGCCCTCTTCAGTTCATTTTTGTGCTGTTAACAATTTTGGGCTCTGGGTTAAGATCATGGAAAAATACAAAGTAACATTGATGTGTGCCAACTTCAGTGTATTCATCTTAAGGGAGAATTTTTCCCCAACCAGATACTGTAAACCTCTGTATAGAGCTCTGTTTTTACATAATAATAGGTGGGGGGAAACAGTATTTCTGTCAATTCTTTACATCACTTATGTTGGGTAGGTTTTGGCAGTAAAGACAGAAAATATTAAAGATCATCTGGTGGGATAAACAAGATGTCAATTCTTTGACTGCCTTTCCTTAAGGGCTCAAGCTCTCAGACTGTTTTCTTTTCTGAAAGATTACAGAAGTAGCTCACAGTTTGTCCTTCTAGCTGCAAAATTGTTCTTTAACCTTGGCTTGCTTGAAAACTACAGTTGGGTACAGTCTGGAAACATAACCAGTTAAATAGCTTCACAAATGTATGGTGTTTTGCTGGGTTTTTCTGTCATCTGCCTTTTTTACCTGATGTCATTATATGTTTGTTTGTCCTGAAGTACTGAAAAATTCTGGATAATTGAGAGTTAAACTGTGCTAAATGCTTCCTGGCCCCTGAGCACAACAAGACCAAGAAGTCATCGAGTTCCAGGCTGGAATCTTCAGTGACTTATGGCATTATGGTAGATCCCAAATGCATCCTGACCTCGAGGAAACTGGAAGGTGCAAGAGGGTGGCTGTGTCTCACAGTGAAGGACGAGTGGGACAAGCACAGGAGAGGAAGCTTTCTTTCTGGCTAAGTACTTCAAAGTAATTCTGTTGTTTGTAAATAGCTTACCTGATTTTTCCTGTGAAAAATTAGTATTCAGGTCATATGCAAGACAGAAAACTGCATTTTCCCTTCAGGCTCCTTTTTCTTGCCCTATGTGCTTTGATGTTGCTGTTCTCACAGTGTTCACTCTCCTGTAACAAGCTACAGTTAGGAGCAGCTTATGCTGGATTTTGTCTGAGCTCTGCGCCTGCCTTTTAGATGCTGCGCCTATTGTCAGAAAGTAGTCTAGATTTCAGACTTTAATAGGGTTTTATAATGAATGTGTGGAAATTGGAAGCCCATTCCATTTTAAAAAATCTCTCTGCTAGACTCAAAATTTAAGCAATATATTTTTGCAATAAAGTCAACTATCCACCAGGAACAGAATATTCTGCCCTCAGCATTTTAGAAACTGGAATGAGACTATTTATCCTCTGTCAGTTCCTACTGCATCCTGTCATTCCCAAAAGACAGTCCCTATTGTCTCATTCAGATTGTAAGCAGGAATTTAACTACTATGGTTTTAGTAGCTTCTAAGTTCTAAGCAAATCTCTCCTACCCAATATTCTGAGCATTCAAGGCTGCTCGGAGAAAATAAAATACTGCAAGGAAAAAGTCTGAGATATTGACAGATAACCTGATATGAAGACTTTTTGTACAGTACACTGTGTGATTATTTTTTCTCCCTGTTCTAAAGAATAAAACAAGCTAACAAGAAGTCACTTCAGACCAATATTACATCAAAAAATTGATGTATGAACCAACTGCTAAGCAGATTCTTTCTAAATCTCACCTGACATTTCTGTTTCAATTTATAATGGGAAATATGCAATATTAAAGATTACTTTATAAATTACAGGTTTATTGCAGAGTTTATTCAACCATTACTCCATGCCATTACTTAGCTCATGCAGACTTAACATGGAAAAGCTGTTCTTCCTCCTCCTTTGTTTAGTGAGAACCAAAACCTGCACAATACTTTGACTTCTCTATCTGATCTCTGCAATGGCATGTACATAAAGAAACAAAAGCCCCTCCACAGCCCTTGTCTCCTCTCTGTCTAAAGCAGACATCAGAGTCAAGCCATCTCGTTATGATGATGCCACCAGGAATGAGCAAAAGTAAAAGTTAAAATCTAACTGTAAAGTTTGGATTCAGTCACACACAGTCAGTCTTTGTCCCACTGAGACCTTCCCCATGCTCAGCCAGAGGGGGGAGCAGGATGAGGCTGTTGGTGCCATTTGTGCTTGTGTGTGTGCTGGGTGTGCCTGCCTGTGCTGCTTTGTGTGCCCAGCCTTGTGTGTGGATACATGGGGACTCTGTGTGTAAGCATGTGTGCACAGTCTTGCTGGGAATACACGCTGATTCAGCCACTCCAAATTCTGAATTCCCAGTGGAACTGGGAAAGCTTTATCTACCAAATTTCATGACAAAATGCCAAAGTGATAGTCCCACACATCATGTCCCACAAAACAGAGAACAGATAGTAGCTGATCAGGGTTCATTTGTTTAGATTGGTAACTGGGTACAGAGGCTCTTCCAAAACACGTCAGAAGAAGTGGTTATTACATAGGAGGAGATGAGAAGGAAAAAAAAGGAAAAAGTATAATCATGCCAAAAGAATAAATTAATCTGAACAGGTCACAAGTCATTTTGGACCAAAACGCTTTGGAAAACATGCTATAGGCAAATATAATATTCTTCTCTCATTTGTATTAAAACCACGTCACCTTTTAACGATCTCTGTGTTATTATTAGCATGGATTGTCATCACTTCGTAGTCTTTGACTGGCCAGTAGCTGAACTGATGCCTGCATCAATGCTTTGCAATACAATTAGGCAGTGCTGTGCAGAATTTCATTACGTTTTCTGATTAACATTTATTAGAGCAATTTTGCCAGACCAACATAAGGTGTTTCACAGTTTGATAGGTCTCCTTTCCTTTCAATGATAATTGTACCAGAGAACATGTTGAGGCTTTACATGATCACACTTCTCAAGGGATTCTGAAGATTGATTGTTTTTCTTCCTCTGATCTCAGAAAATCCTTGCCAAAAGGAGCGATTGTGCATATAACTAGCATTTCTTTCTTCTCATCTACTGCACTAATTTAATACCACTCCAGAAAATTTATGCTTTTGAAATTTGTGTCTTCAGTCATTAGGAAACTTTTGTATTTCATATGTTAATTACTTTTGGTAAGCCACAAAATGCTTGTTTACTGAGATAGTTTAACGCCTGCCAATAGTTTGAGCATGAACACAAGTAGTTTTTATGGGTGACCATTTGGGGTTCTAAATTTGCCCACAGCATTTCTGTCAATATATTTCAGTGCAACACTTCAAAAGAGTATGTTGACGGTATTCAAATACCCTGACTTCTGCAGTGAAGACTTCCTCATCCTTCCAATTAGTAATAAAATAACTGATATTGGTATTCTCCAGGGCACAGGTAGAGCCTCTTAATCTTTACTATTTGAATGGGACATTTCTTCACCAAATAATAGTCTATAGAGATTGTAGACATAAAACTGAACTCAGATTCAGATGTACCTCTAGCTTCTGGTGGAGTAATGGGTCTGAACCTTATATTCAAAATATTAGGGATATATTCTTTCTCAAATTCCCATTCTTTCACATTTTTTCTTTTATCTAAGATCAACATACCTATGGAGGTGTAGAAATGGCCATCCTTACTGGGAGTTTTCTCTGTGTCTGGAATTCTCTGCTTCAAAACTTTTTTTTTTTCAATCTGTGATAATTTCCATTTCTTGTTTGTTGAATCAAGTCAGCTAGTCATTAATTTCAGTCTGTGTTCACAATTTTGATATCTGTTCTATGTTTTCCATTGCCACTCATTAGTATTTATACCCTGGGCTGAGTCTGTGGAATAATGGTTGGGAAAGTTTCTGCTTGATTAGTAAACCTAAGAACAAAAACAGCTCTTCCTGGAACATGTGTGATATGAATGTGATGAATTCAAGACACCTTATCTTAAGAAGGGAGACTATCCATTGGGATGTGTCAGGTTTTTCAGGAGTCCTTGCTAGGCCATGGGTGTGGTGAAGTGGTGTGTGGAAGGATATATGGGAGAGTGTGCAGGACTGTTATGTGGTTGATACTTTGCCCTTCAAATAAATAAATTGGGATTATCTGACTGCCTATGACTACATTTTCAGTCGGTTCCGTAATCTGTACAATTCCTCCTGACATATGTGCAAGTGCCAGGGCTCTGGCCTGAGCAGAAAGCAGCTGAACTGAACATGTTAAACTGCTGAGTGTGACATGAAAAATTCACTGACTTAATAAGTATCTGAGTGAGAAGCGGTCAAAAGTTGCCAATAGTACAGTGAGGGACAGGGCACGTGAGGGGAGTTATGTGAAAGGTTTGGGGTCTGTGGGGGTCTGTCTGTCTGTTGAGAACTTGCATCCAACCTTGCTGTGAGCTCCACATAAAGATTGAACCACCCCTACTGAGCACCACCATTTCAGCCTGGAGAAATGCCCAGGGTCCCAGTCCTCACTAGGCAGCAAAGAGGATTGCCCTGCATCCCCTGTCACAGAATCACAGAATGGTTTGTGTTGGAAATAACCTTGAAGATAATCTAGTCCCAGCCTCCTTGCCATGGACAGGGATACCTTCCACTAGACCAGGTTTTTGAGGTTCCTCAAAGCCCATCCAGCTTGGCCTTGAACACTTCCAGGGATGGGGCATCCACAGCCTCTGTGGGCAACCTGTTCCAGTGTCTCACCACCCTCACAGTGAAGAATTTCTTCCTAATACCTAATTTAAACCTACCATCCTTCAGTTTAAAGCCATTTACCCTTGGCCTGTCAATACATGGCCTTTAAAAAAGTCCCTCCCCAGCTTTCTTGTCTTCAAAATTCTTTTTTTTCCTCTCTGGTTCCTATAGGAAACATGCAGATACAGTGGGCATGCAGCTGAAGTACGTGGGCTGTGGGCATGCAGAGTTAATTTTAGGTGTGTACAATGTAAGCAATAACCTGTTCTGCAGTTGCCTTCATACTCACCGGGGACAGCACAGAAAAAAAAAACTACTTGCAGGGCCAAAACCCAAGGTATAAAATGGTCTGATCAAATGGTTTTCAAAAAATATTTGCTGATTATTACTAAGGAGCTTCCAGGCAGTGAGCAAAAGTCTGGGATATATTCAAAATGGATGACACTCCAATATATTCTAGTATATTTTGCCATGCTACAGGTTGGTGTTGCCATGGTGTTCTAGATGTGAATAGCTTGCCAGAGAGAGAAATTTCTGGCTAGACATCAGGTGGTCATAGCCCTCTTGCTGGCCCCAGTGTTGTTTATTTTAGTGCAATATGTGCAGACAACTTCGGGTGAGTGGTCTTTGAATTGGCCTAATTGCAGTATATTTTGTTCAGAAAAGCACTTAAACACACAGGCAGCTGTGTGCCAGTAAGAGCTGTGCTGAGGGCCAATTTAAAATGTGGTGTGTGTGCTACACTGCCACTCTGCTATGGGCAGGAATCACAAAGGCAAAATAAAGCAGTGCAATGGGTGTTATTTTCTGCTTTTTGTGTACGAAAGGTCTTTTGCATGTCAGTCTCCAAATTACAGACCTGGAAGACTCAAGAAAATAACTTTTGCAATAATTCTGAGTGCATGTTTGAGACCAGGAAGGCATATAACCAAATGCAGTTCTGGGATAAGCCTGGAGCTGGAGAAAGCTTAAGAACTTAAAAGTAAAATGCCTGTTAGGAGACGTATGGGCACAAAATGTGGGGATACAGGAAAGATTTTCACAGGTTGAAAAGGCCATTTTATATCATCTAGCTGCTGAAGGAAAGCGAAAATCTGATCACTCAGGATCTGATATGTGTAAAAGTAAAGCTTCTGGATTGACCATTTCCTTGCATTTTTGTTTACTTTAAGATTTAACAAACTCCACCACGCTATGGGGTTTAAAGTCCCTAAAGAGTTTTGGGGTTTTTTTTTTTTTTTTTTTTTTTTTAATAATATGCTTAAAAATATGCATTTTGTTAACCATTCCAAAGACAATGATGGAATGAAGTCCAGGAACAAGCTGGAGTTTTAAATAATAGACATCAGAACACGACTGAGATTTTTACCCTTCAGAAGAAATGTTTATACTTATTGCTGTGAGGTGCTAGAATTTTAAGGTTAACCTGAACTCTCTATGAGAAAGAGATGGCAGAGCAGGCCGCTTTCATGAAAAGGAAATAGAAGTGAGAAAGAAAAAGAGTGCACAGATCTTTTTAAATAACCTGCCAGCTGCTTGGCTGTGTAGAGGTTTGTGTAAGGCACAAGGCACAGGATTTCTACCTCCAGGAAGCTGTTACAGTTGTATTGATACAGTGGTGGACAGATACCTTGCAAAAGAAACCTTGAGATTTGTTACAGATCATGGGAGTGGAACTAAAAGAGGGCTCTTTTTTGAAGTTACACAGCTGTTGACAGAACACCTTTGAATATAAAAACTGTTTTCCCAAGATTTTTGCTATTGTGAAACACAGGGGAGTGCCTAATAGGAAAAAAAATCTGTTTTCTTTATTACCAGATATAGAACAAGATTGAATATCTTAACTAGATACAAGTTCACTGAAGGACCTGTTGGGAATAAGACAGAAAGGCGTGCTGGAGCTGGGTGGAGAGCTTTGCGTGATGCGTTTCAGCTCTCCCTCTGCACCCCTCAGGTGGGAAAAGCCATCAGGAGGGGATGCACAGCCACACTGCCTGAAAACCTTCATTGCCTTGGTGTAAAAGGGGAGGAGTGTGAGCATGGTCAGCACTGCTTGGAGATAAAGTTGTCCTTCCTTTTCTGACTGGGTGAAATTACATCCCAGGCAGGGAAAAGGGGGTTTGGAATTTCCTGTATAATACAGTGCTTGGGATGTTAGGGGAAAAGAGAAACTCCACCAAAAGTGAGGTGTGTATTTCCATGGCACAAAATATGTACAGAATAGTAGCACGGTACAGGAACAATCCCATGCTTACCCTTACTGCAGCACATAGTACTGAATGAACTTTGCCTGAGAAAAAATGTTGTTAAATCTGTGTGGCAAACTGATTCAAAGAAGAAATCTTTACCATCTCAGTGCCATGAGAGATCTTGAATTTTTTTTTTTTACTGTCACTTTTCTTCACAGGACAACTGGTTTTATCCTCTGACTTAATCAGTGGTGAAATCACACAATCACAGAATCACACAATCACAACATTGCAAGCGATCTTCAAGATCATCAAGTCCAACCCAGCCCTAACACCTCAGCTAAACCATGGCACTGAGTGCCACATCCAGTCTTTTTTTAAACACATCCAGGGATGGTGACTCCACCACCTCCCCCAGCTGACAATTCCAGTACTTTATCACTCTTTTCATAAAATACTTTTTCCTACTGTCCAACCTATGTTTCCCTTGGCACAGCTTAAGACTGTGTCCTCGCAGCAGGCAGCTTGGCAGTATGCCAAAGACTATAATGCATCTGTCAGAAATACACATGTTTTAGGAGGCTATTTTCCAGTCCTTTTATTTGTTTAGAATGATACAAACACGGCTCAGCTTCTGTGGCATTTCTGATGCAGGGGGTTAGCAGAACCTTCCTCAGAAGGTGTTTTAAGAGACACCCCTGTGCTAGCACCTGGTGCCCCCAGCACATCATGTTTGTGGGTACACACCCAAGAAGTTCCATCTTGGTGGAGGGGTGGGAGGTCTGCATGACAGTCAAAGGGATTATTTGAAATGCTACAAACCAGTGGGGTAAATAAAAATGTGGTAAATAAATAATATGGGGTATATAAAAAGAGCTGGTTGTCCCCAGCTGTACTGTGGCTTGGAAAAATAAATGATCTTAAAAAAGAGATGCACCATGTATATCAACCATGCAGAAGGAAAAAAACAAGGGAAAATGAGGAAAATAACCCTTAAATACCTAACCAGAAAGATTGGTTACCATAGAAAAGGATTTCTCACCAGCTGTTTTAGAAAACAAATGTACATTAGAAACACCTTTTAAAACTTAAAAAGAATGACAACAGTGAACTTCAGGGGAAAAAAAAAAAGAAGAAGACTGTGGTGTGGATGCTTTCTGCTGTGCTGCCATCCTCAAAAATAGTGTGCAGTGTTCTAGTTACTTGCAACTTCTGTACAAAGGATTGCTTGGCAGATTCTTGTTCATTTTTTTCTGTTGGAAGGATATCCTTTGGCTAATTTCCAGATACCAGAAAGCATGGTTATTTTTAGATAATTTGATACACTCTGCTAGCAAATGAGAAGATGAAAAGCAATGAGTAAGTGTGGAAGGAATGGAATCTGAGGATCACAGGAACCTTGATGTCATGCAGACAGCCCAAGTTTTCTTCCACCAAGGAAAAACATCTCTAGTATGAACACCAAGTGTGTGTAATTGTAATCCATGACCTCCACCCCACCATGCAGAAGCTGTTGGTTACAGCTTTCTCAAAAAGGCATTATCTTTTACCTCCTAAGAAAGCCTGCTTCGTCCTTTGTAAATCTTAAGCTGCCTTTTTTCTTTTGTTTCCTCATTTTGGGTGTCCGGTAGCTGCAGTTGCAGTCTTCTTCTTCTTTCTTCTTTCTCCTTTCTTCTTCTTCTGCCAATCTTGGGTCATGACTCAAGGAGCATGACTCTGGATCATGACTCATTGTCCAGACTAATATAGTTTTGGCTCTGTTTGTCTCAACTCTCTGTCTTGTGGTCCCGTAAGGCTTTAAAGCAATGCTGGATCACATTTTTGCTCTTTGTTTTTTCTATGAACTTTCTTTCTCACACAAAAGATGTTGTGGGGAATTATTTTCCAGTATTCTCCTGTGAGTCCCATTTTAGTTCCCCAGTCCATCAGTTAGTAAGTTTGTAAAGAGCTATTGTTTAAGCTATATTTAACTTCAAACTTTCCTAAAGCCCCTTTAGATTTTTAAAGTTTTCCTCATCTCTTCAGTTATATTTAGCTTTTTCCTTTTATATCAATTATTAAAATGCTTATTGGAAGCCTGAGTCTACTTCACTCTGCTATTAATGTGTTACTCTCAAAATGAAAGGAGATAGAAAATGGTTTTGACATTTGAAAAGGGATTTGGTTCTCCTTTCAGCCCTGTGTTTATGTCCTTTCATTTTAAACATGTGCTTTTCATAGTGCTTTACTGATATGTGCTACCCACCTTTATCAGTGCAGTACCCCACCACTTATTACCCATTTTACCCATTACTAAGTTCTTCAGTTTCCAGATCCTGAAATATCAGTGCTTTCTGCAGCTCCTCCTGAGACTTTTTCTTTTTCCTTCTTCTCCCCTTTTGTATTAGGCTTCTGACATTCAATGGAATTGAGGAAAGCTCTCTGATGTTTGTGTGTCTGCAAAGTGGGCTACTGCTAAGTTAGTAAAAGGCTTCTTTAAGGATCTGAGTACAATCCTTGTCCCCATACTGGTTCAAAGCAGGTATAAGTGTTAAGAAGTGACCTGGAAGGGCAAAGCATGACACAACAAGCCAGTGAGAGCCCCTGTCCTACCTGATTGCTCCATGTGAGTAATGTGTTCAGAACTCTGGAGCAAAACAAAGGAGAAAAAGAGAGCAGAAATTGAGTGTGGATAGAGAAATTGGTAAATTAAAAATGAGGCAGCAGTGTAAAAGAAGATGATAGATGGGCATAAAACACAGATGTAAAAAAAATACATTATTAGCTTTAATATTAATCAATACTCTTTGTCATACCTCTTTGTCTGTGCTTCTCCTGAGAACACGAGGAAGATGATACGATGAATTACTTAATGATTTGAGCTCTTCATCTCAGCAAAATCTCACACCACAGCATAAAGAGGTAAATGTTTTATGATAGTAGGATCAATAAAGACCATTTGCATTCATAAGGGAGGAAATGCTATGGCTTAATGACTTCTAAGATCAGGAACAAGTTATGGGTTTGTACCAGTCCTTCAGTCATATCTCTATATTCCATGTGAATGGTCACATAGAATTTAATAGCTGAAGATTAAAAGGAGCAATACCTTTCATTTACATTATCTGATAAAATTATTTTAACTTATAATTCTGCAATCAGTCTTAGTCAGCAAGTACTTGGTGCTTAAATGTAGAAGTGATTCATCAGATTGCACAGCATTACAGCAGCTGTAGGTACTGTCCAAATTCTGTCATTTCAAATCAAATGGTGAACAGCCAAATCAAATGGTGAACAGCCTGAGTGCTTTATAAACTCAGACATGCCCCTAATGAATGCATTATTTCTGCTGCTTTCTTTGCCTTCAGTATTTTGGCACTTTTTTCCTGGTTTTTGAGCTTCTGCAGGAGGCATAAATGTTTATACCTGTTGAAATTTGATGCAATATTGATACAATAAGATTGTGGATACCCTGTGATCCCATTCCTGCAAACCATGGAATCATTTTAGCTCTTGACTATGAGATGCCTGTGCTCAAACTACACAGGAGCAAGCACTTCCTGAATTATGTTTGTTTCTGTTTTCTGCACTAAACACATTCTCTTCTGTCTCTAAGGCCTTTTTATCACTTTCTTACCTTCTGTATAAGCAATGTCAAAGAAGTAAATGATGGTATTTTAGTCTGTAGTCCTGCTTTGTACTCTTTTCTGCAGGCCATGGATAACTTTCCCACTGTTCAATCCACACAGGAAAAGCTGTGCGAGGCTGAGGTGTATAAAATACCAACAACAGACCTCAAAGATATACAGGAAAGAAATCTCAGGTACTAGAGAATTAAAAACAATCAAGATTATATTAAAAACCCCTGTGGCTGCCAACCATCAGACTTTGCTGTAAAGGGGTAGCATTAACGAACACAACTCTTTCTGGGTTCAGTTGCTGATCTAACATTTAAATTCTTGCAGGAAGTCAAAGGCTCACTTAAATAGGTATCAAGAAATAGAGTTAACATCTTTTGAGTATGTCTGCTTTAAATAATAATACACATAGGTAGAATGAAGCACCTACTGAGGAAGCAACATCCAGAAATGCCGGCCATAGATTTGCTTCTGGGGGCTTTATTTTGATCGAGCCTTGGCCTGGTCTCCTGTGTTGAGTGGTCACGTGGAGCTGGAGCACATTAGGTGTGCTGTTGACACACACCTTCTTGTTTAGTTTCATGGCAAAAGAGTTCAGTCCCCATCCTGTGACACCCCTCCACAACGTGCACCGCAGCAGCGGAATGGGGGTGATCAGGACACTTGCTTGAGGGGTGTCCTCGTGACCCAAACTGGAGCACTCTGCCACACGCCCATCCTGGCTAGTGCCAAAGCAGTAGCCTGCCTCCTTCGTCGTGTCCTACAGCAGTGGGAGCAGAGGAGTGTGCTCGCTGGAATCACTGTATTAGGAAAAGACAGAAAGACTTGCACTCAAAGTTTTACATGAGTCCTTAGTTAATACATTCGATAAAATTAGTTTAACCAAATCACTTTCACTAAGCCCACATTACCATGGTTACATTATTATTATAATTTAGCTAGCATGTCATTACCAGCCACAGGACAAGCTCATAGTAATAAAAATATAAAATCCCTTATTTTTCTTAAATAAACAAGGTCACTGTGACCTTTCCATCTAAGCAAGTGCTCCATTTATTAACCTACCTGTAATGCAACTCAGTTCTCAGGCCTAAGTATTCTCCACTCACAGTTTTGCAAAGCTGAAACACTTTAGCTGGGAAAAAGAGCTCCCACTACTCCCCTGTGGTGTGGTGCACATCTCGTGTGCCACTGATTCTGGGCCCAGGAGCTTTCGTAGTTCACTGCTTACTGCATTCAAAACAAGCCCATTTTATGGAAGTTACACCTGACTAGTGAGCAGTCTGTTTACAGCTTAGGCTCCAGGATTACTCATCTCTACCCTATTTTCTGGTTGTCCTTTATTCCTAAGTTTTCTGTACACCAGTAGGAACAGATGATTAATTTAGAAGTTAGTCCAGATTTCAATTGAGGCACTAAACTAGATTACTTCAGGATGTCCCTTCAGGCTTTAGGATGTCCTTTCAAACCCACACCCTACTTTAAATCTATGACCAGGAAAAAAACTATCTGTATATTTGTCCTATGAAACCTACAGTTCTCATAGCAATTAAGCATTTTTTGCAATGAGTGCTTTAAAGAACACTGTATACAGTTGTCCACCTAAAAAATGAACCAAACCCAAAGTGATCAGCATAATAATATGATCAAGCAACATGACTTTTAGTGAAAGGATTCAAACTTTCCAAAGTGTACCTTATGAACATGGAGAGAGCATTTCATAATACTAAACTTATCTAGATTTCTCAAAAAAATCGCCAAATAGGCTGCTCTTGTATCATAGGATGTAGTCAATTTGTAAAAGTTTTGGTCCTCTTAGTAATGTAAGGGAGGGAAGGTCCTTGATTGAACCTTCTGTGTTTACAATAGGTTTAATTAGAAGCCCATATATAAGGTAATTTGATTAGGCCTATGTGATCTAGATTAATGGAAATTTACAGCATGTCTTTGTTTTGTTCAGGATAGACCTTTTCAAGGATCAAGACATCTTGAGTAATTCTTCTGTTAGCTAAATACTTTTTTTTAGGTACCAGACAACATAACCAAAAACCAGGGATAAACACTTGGTCAATGTTGTAGCAAAACTAGTTTCCTGATCACACATATATATATATATATGTATATGTATAAAAATATGTTTTTACATAATATAAATACACTCTACTCTTATATATTACCTACCTTTGCATCTAGATTTAAATTTTAAGAAAGCTCTGACAGAAAAGCCATATGTCTTTATTAGTTTTAAAAAATCTCCTTGGAAAGGCATAGACTATCTAGGGATAGAGTATCTAATATCACACATGGTATACTGAACCCAGCTCTTTTGGTTATTATCAGTAGCTGGTAGAAAGGTTATACACATGTGGATCAAAACAAAATTAAATGGAAGAGTGGGTCATGCTCTTCCTAGAATGCTCTTCATGCAGATTTTTATGAACCATGAATTTTCAAGGTCATTCTTCATAACGCTTCTTTATCACTTTCAACAAGCAAAAAGGGTTTTAGAAACTGGGAACCCAAATACAGTATTCCTTGGAAAGGTGAAGGAAGAAAAACATCTTGGAAAACACAAATAAGAAGTGAAAAATAGTAAAACTATTTCAGAATCAGTGTTTTTTATTTGGCCAGATTGTAAAGCAGATTGCCAACCAGCCAAGTGTGTAATCTATTGCTTAAATCTATTTTGCTACCAATAAAATAGAAAGTAAATGTCATGGAAAATTTTGAAAACTGCCCCTAGGTGTACAAGCCAGGAAGTCTATCTTTGATGTAAGGAAAATCTTTGATGTAAGGAAAATTAAAAAAAAAAGAGAGATAAGAAAAATTGCTCATTAAAAGAGAGAAAATAAAGGATTAGGTTAAATAGCCAGTTCTTACCACAGATCTCTTACATTAACAGGAATATACCCTAGGATGTAGGCTCAATAGATTCACAAATTACCTAGAGATGCCATTTAATAATGAGAAGTCAAAATTATTCAAAGTTGACAAAACTAAAACTGATCTTAAAGATTTGAAAAATGTCTTAGAAATTTAAAAGACCATGAGATCAAATGGCAGAGAGAATTCGGTGTTACTAATTACAGAGCTGTGGGAAGGGCAGCAGGAAACAGCCCTGACTGCCCAGGTACAGCAATGAGCCATTAGTGCTCCTGACAGGAATCTTGGAGCTGTTGACAATCATTCTTGGTGAACACTAGTGCCCAAGGAAGGAAAAAAATGTAAATTAGGAATCAGAGAACAAAAATACTGTTTTACTGTGCACATCTACAGTCCATTTCAGAATACTGCTTGCTGCACGGTTTTTAAAGGATGAGTCACAACTTAAAGGTACGGAGGAATAAACAGCAGTGAGCAGAAAATCAGAAAATCAGAAAATGGAAAACCCCAAGTGGTCTCAAAAAAGTGAAATATCATTCTGTGTTTTGTGTCTATTCTCATTTTGGAGGTCTCTCCTCAGCAATAAAGCAATCACAGCCTGGCTGGTAGCCCTCCTCAGCCCAAAGACTCAGTTTGAATAGTAGCAAAGTGGAGGCTGAGGATGTCCCAGAACGACCTCTGCCATCAGCCCAGGATGGCCCAGAGTTTATCGGCAGAGATTATCAGAGTTTATCAGCACATGTGCTGCCGAGGCTTTTGCCAGAGTTCAGGCAGAGCAGGAGCAAGCTCTGGATGCTCCCATAACTCCTAACGTGCCCCTCTGGTGAAATGCAGAATGGCAACTCCCTCTGGGGAACAGGCTCTCACCTGGGCAGGAGATCTGAGCATCATTTTGTCACATGCGTTTACTGTCTCATGTCCTATCAGCCAGCTACTTTCCTGATACTTGATACCTTTGGGACTGGAAAAATAGCTCTTTTCTTGCCAGATAGCCAAAGATCCAAAAATGCCCAGAGTACTGCCCTGCCTTCTGTATGCTCCATTGGGAATTTCCTGAGCTGGATGTAGTTAAATACTTAAAAGCCAAGGCAGCTTACAAGCACAGGCACAGGCCACTTCATGCCAGCTGGCCTCAGCGCCTGGGTATGTTTGCTACCAGGCATATTCAATTTGCTGGTACTTGTTAGAGTTCAGTGTAGTATTCCTTTCCCATGCTGCCTTTTGATTAATTCCTACAGAGAACTCTTGCTGCTGTTTCTTCTGTGATCTTTGTGTGAAGTCCTTTTGACCATGGATGATCTGCCTTTGTGCAGACTGCCTGGCTCTGCCTGCTCTCTGCCTGTGTACTTTTTGTCCAGGCACCATCTGCCCTGACTAAGTTCTGAGGGCAGAAATAAACCTCAATAGCCCTGACCCAGTGTTGCCTGGGACCTCCACCTAACACCCTGTCCCAAGGACCAGGAGCTCTGTTTAAGCTCAGCTCTGAATGTTCTGTTCCTCCCCAAGCCCAGTCATTGGAATATTGGTCTCCACTTCAGCTCTAGTCCCCATTGACCCAATCCCTGTCCTGCAGACTAAATTTCTGGCTTGACCTGGGGCCTGCCACAATAACATGAACATGCCTGGGAGTCTGGACCCTTGGCTGAAGCCAGTCACTGGTTCTGCCCTACTCACCTAGCATAGGGGCTGTGGGACTGGGCTCTGGCTGAGACCTCTGCCCTGTCATCTGAGTTATTGCTCTTGATTCTTGTCTCTCTGTCCTTTAGGGAGCAGCAACCCATTGCTGCTCTTTGATGTGCCCTATCTGACTCCTTTTAAAAAAAATAATTGTTTCTTGCAGCTAGGATTACTGAGATCAGGAATAGGACCCTGCTGCTATGTGGTTTTGCTTCAACAAGGCAAGTGTTTTTATACCACTTATGAAGCCAGTCAATTTGTGTTATGTAGGATAATTGCACGGCATTTTCATTCTGTCTCTGCATGAAAATCTGTTAGCTTAGTATATCCCCTCTTCTGTCTCTTCTGTAATCTTCTGGCCAGTGTTAACATAGTCCATGGAGTCTGGGGTTATGTCTATTGACATAACATGAGTCAAACTGTGCCAAGCACATAATCTAATAGTGATACAGGATTCTCCAGGCTGATTAACATTTAATAAGCCCCTGTGGCAAGTGTTTAGCCTCTCCAACTGGCACACTCATCAGCTATGCCTGGGCATGGTCTGGATGTGGGAACAATCCCAGCAGGCAGTATGGCCAATATCATGCACTCAGTCATGTTCAGTCTGGGAATCTTAGAGCCCTACACCAGCTGACCTTGACACAGTAACCTCTCTTCCGTGTTTACACTTCAGAGTATAAACAGAGAACCACAGAATGACTTGGGTCATAGTATATAATAATCACATAGTATAAATCAGAGAATCACAGAATGACTTGGGTAAGAAGGGAGGGGACCTTAAAGTTCCACCCCCCCTAAAAGGCATACTTTTTATTAGACCAGGTTGCTCAGAGCTCCATCCAATGTAGCCTGAAACACCTTCAGGAATGAAGCATCCACAGCTTCTCTGGGCAACCTGTTCCAGAGCCTCACCACTTTCAAATGAGAGAATTTCTTTCTCATATCTAATCTAAACCTAGTATCTTTCAATTTGAATCCATTACCCTTTGTCCTGTCACTGCATGCCCTTGTAAAAGTCCTTCTCCAGCCTTCTTGTAGGCTCCCTTCAACTTCAGGTACTGGAAGGTCGCAATTCAGTCACCCCCCTAAATCATCTCTTCTTCAAGCTGAACAATCCAAATTACCTCAGGCTTTGCTTGTAAAAGAGGTGCTCCATCCCTTTGATCATCTTGATGTCCATCCTCTGGACTCACTCCAACGGGTTGATGTCCTCCCTATTCTGGGGACCCCAGAGCTGGATGCAGCACTGCAGGGGGGTCTCACCCCCCAGAGCAGAGCAGAGGGGCAGAATCCCCTCCCTGGCCCTGCTGCCCACACTGCTTTGGATGCAGCCCAGGACACGTTTGGTTTCTGGGCTGTGAGTGCCCATGGCTGGGTCATGTCCAGCCTCTCCAGCACCCCCTAGTCCTTCTGGGCAGGGCTGCTCTGGATCTGTTCATCCCCAACTTCTGTTGGGTCTGTCCCTTAGGGCCACATCAAGCACAGCCCTAGTCCTTTCTCTACTATAAGGGAAATACCTATTTTTCTTCTTTCCTAGAATGTCAGCTCAAGGGAGAAGAACTTTTTAGTTCTCGTTATAGTCAAAGGATGACAGGTAGCTGTGTACACCAAGGAGATGGCAACCATTGCTTCTCTTTATTAAGATCTCCCATAGGATTGAGGGTTTGGAGAAGATTTGGATAACAGCTGTTGTGTCTCTTGCCACTCAAAGAGAGTTAACACAGCAGCTGGGACAGATAAGCCGCACACAGATGAGCAGCCGTGAAAAAATATAAATGTTTAAGACAGGGCGTACAAAGGATCAAGACTGCAGCCCATGTTCTGGTGTAGCTCAGCATGAATCCCAATTCTTTGATAATACAGAGCTTTTGGTCACTGGCAGCCCAGGCTGGAATGCAGTGGCTCCTTTTCAGGAGGGAAAGGGAGCCCATTTTTCAGCTAGGTCTCTTGGCCTAGTGTGCTGGAAAGGGAAAAAAGGGGCTGAGAATGCCATAAAGGGCTGCTATCACTCAGAGGGTATACACTCCAGAGGGTGTGCCTGAGAGGGACTTGCAGTATTCCCTTGAGTGCGAGTGATTGCATGCAGGGCATTCCTTTATTCTTGACCAGACAGATGTAGGGTCCTCCCTTCAGCCAGGAAAACTAATTGTGTGTGCCCATCTGCAACCCTGAAAATGTTTCAGCTCAACAAATCATTTTGTGAGTCAGAAAGCACCAGCGTTGCAACCCCCTGCCAAGTGATGGATCAACCAGGAGATGTATGTGTGGCTCTGCCTAACATCTGGCTATTTAACAAACCCCACCTTGAAAACGTCGAGGAATGCAATGAATCTGAGTGTTCCTAGTCTACGTACTTTTCCCTCGTGGCTAAGGATGCCTGATATGAGGAAAGTGAGTATACAGAAACTAGCAACATGTCAAAGAATGTTTGTAAATAGTATCTTAAATTAAACACTAGTGTCATTGAGTTTCACCTCTGATTAAATAAAGCCTTGACTCTTTCCTATAGGCAAAGAATGGGGATAGCTCAGTGGCACTGACAAGGGCCACATCTCTTGGCTACCTCTCTATTCTTTGTCCATGGCAGAATCAAGTCAGCTTGGTTTCCATGGTTTCCAGCCAGGGGAGAAGGAAGAAAACAGGGATAGATTTTTGCAGGGATCGGATGCTTGGTATGCAGTGTACACAAAGCTGGGCAATATGCCACTGAGAGTGAGGGGAGAAATCTTTCATCACTTCATCAGATAGTCTCCTATAGCAACTGCAGCAGTAAAAGCAGTAGCTGCAGAGGCAGACAGCTGCATAGCAACCAGCTATGTCATACCAAGGGTCCCACAGCCCCTCCTCATGCATGCACACTACTATTACAGAACAATTTTATTAGGTACATGCATCTCCCAAGCAAGATCAAGCTTTGTAGGGACAGCACCCAAAGGATTCTACTTCCCTGCCCTGGAAGAGGATGGAGTATCATGCATGCTGACCTCAGAAAGGCTCTCTGGAAAGCAACAAATGCTGCTGGATTTGCACCACTGGAGTGAAGCGGTGGTCATGGCAACAGCTCCCTGCCCACACCTAGCATCAGCCACAGCTCCACTGCAGGTTCCTCTACCTTCTCCATTTCCACCTCAAGGAATGGAGCAGCTTCCACTTCACCACACGGTGCCCACATCAGCTCCTGAGCAGCCCTGTCTGCCTGCTGCTGGTCAGCAATGGCTTGTGGTCACTGAGCAGACTGTGCAGGCTGCACTGCCCCCACCATCTCAGAGCAAACCTGGTGGATGCTGTCCAGGGCTCCACTGTCAGTGAGACAGGAATGTTTACAACACAGATGCCAGAATAGAAGGTGTTTTGGAAATGGGGGAAGGTTGAACCTATTTGCTGTGGGCATGTTTATTCAATGCTGGTGTCTGGGCAGACCCAGGAGTGGGCCAGCAAAGGGTGCATGGTGGCCACTGGCTGCCCTCCCTAGGGCACCAACACCAGAATTCTTCATGTAGAAGTACATCTCATCCCAGAGGAGAGTCTGCGCATTATGCTGTGCTCCAAGAGAAGCCCAAAATCCTGGCAAGTGATTTTTCTTTTCCTAGTTACTGTTGAAAGATTTCTCCTCCTGCCACTTAAGGCCATGATTCCTTCTTTCTTTCCCAGGCAGGTAGAGGAGGTACCACCCCTGTCCTTTCATGTCCTTGGCATGCTGGGCCCAGTGGCTCTGCTCAGGTTGCTCTGGCCAGCCAGTGTCAGTGTGTGGAGAAGGAAAGACATTGGGAGCAGAAGGAGGAGTTGGGCTTTCTGAACACCAGATGAATATTGCTCCAGAGCTGATCCCTGTCAGGAAGCGTGTGTGCCCTGCTGTGCTATCTGCATCCATCTTCCTTGTACTTGAAAGACAGCAGTCCATCTGACAGGGATGCTGGCCATGCAAGCCTGCTCTCCAGTGACTGATCCTTTGGTTTGTTTTCAAGTCAGGCTGTCAGCTGAAGAGATGACAGATGGCCCACAGTGCAGACCTCTGTGTTTGCTGCCCAGTATCATGCAGCATCTGATTCCAGCAAAAAATCCAATTTTTTTCCTTTTCTTTCTCTTACCAGCCAGAGGGAGGATGCTCCTCATACCTGCCTCTGTTCTCAAGGCAGATGCTGGAGGTGGTGGTGATGAAGCAGGAGATCTGTGTCTAATCCAGCATGAAAAGTAGACCACCCAGGAGTGGCCCCAAAAGAGGCAGCCTGTGGTGCTACAGGCCAGGATTCTGGCTAAAGACCATGGATGCTAAGGAGGATAGGAGGTTTATTAGGGTCTTAATTCCCAGAGGCAGGGTACAATGTCACAGCCAAATATTTGGTGAGATCATCAGAGTGGGGTCAGCCATGACCAGTTACACCGGCTCAGCCATTCAGGTCTCTAGTCTGCCTGGAACCCCTTCTGGAGCTCTAAAATTTACCCTGACGCTGGCTCACAGTCTGTATTCCTCACACTGTCACACTGGGTCCCTCCAGACAGGGAAGGAAACATGGCAAAGGCAAACTTCTTCCCTCTCCTGCACTTTTTCTTCACAGGGAACTGCCAGAAGTGAAAGGAACATGAATTCCCCCCAAACCAGAATGCCTCTTTTCCATTTGCCAAAATGGAGGTTCATGCTACCCTGGGCATCAGATTCCCTTAAGCACATAAATGAAAATTGTTAATGCTATTTCCCCAGCTAGATTGTTAAATAACCTTCTCTTTTGGCTATTGATAGACTCCAATGATCAGCCTTGCCTTCCTGTCTGGAGCAGCTGAATTTGCAAGCCTCCTTGGAGATAAGGCAAGGTGCAAGCAAAAAAATGAAACATCTGCTGCAGACTTCTGCAACAAGGGAGTACTGAGAATGATGAAAGAACAAACTGAAGAGGGAAATCATACATATAAATGAGGCAGAAAATCTTGGACATCTGGAGGTAGTGACGTCTGAACACAAGGAGGAAAAAGTGAGCTGAAAAGGATCAGCAAAACAACCAAGGACTTAACTGTAGGAGGGCTGAAGTCTGGCTCTAAAGCAGAACAGCAGGTGCAGTGTATATATTATGCTGTGACAAGGTTAATTCATCAAAAAATCTTTGCTAATTGGATTTGGCACAATGATTTTGTAATAGAACCGGTCATTGTATCTTGTGGGCAAAACATTCTTAACACAATAGTAATAAGTCTTAAAGCTGAACTCTGAACTTGGTCAAATAAACAAAAATAAGGGAGAATGAAATGTAGCTCTTACTGACACAGACAAGCACATCTTGTCAGCACAATGAAAAGCAAAATATTAGCACATCTTATAGCAAGTACATAAATGAAATTCATCTTTTGGTTCTAATTATGCAGCCAGAACACTTGTCTGCAATAAAGACAACTTGTAATCTTCTTGAAGATTATATCTACTTAGCGTGTCTCAAAAGTGATAGCATCTCAAGACTGATAAAGAAGTAAACCCATGATTTTACAATAAATGGAAAACATGTTAGCCCCTTTCTTGTGTATGGCCCATTTGTACCAGCATTTACATCTTTCTCTTCCACAGAAGGAGCAGTCAGAGCCTTTCAGGCTTTTGAAAGATTCACAGTCTTGTGGATTTGGAGGTCAGGGACAGCCTTAGCTGCCATGATCATGAGATGGTGGAGTTCAGGGTTGTGAGAAGAAGGAACAAGGCAAATTGCTGAATAACAACTCTTGGCTTCAAGCTGTCATACCAATCCTTCATCCTGACGTACAGAAATTCAAGGAAAAGTAGCCAGCAACTTTCATGTAGCTTCTTACTAAAACAGGAACACAGTACAAGGAGTTCCTGGCTGAAGTTACATCTAAAAAAGTATGCAAGAATTGGAAGCAGGGAGATATCAACCAGAAGAGACACAGTCTGAGCCCACAAGGGTGGGGTTGGGAAAGCCAAAGCCCATCTAATGTTCAATCTGGCAAGGGACATGTAGGAAAACAAGAAGGGCTTCTACTGATGTACCACCAACAAACAGGGAAAACAGGGCCCAGTGCTGCATGGGGCAAGTCAGGAAAGAGCCAAGTGCTCTTGTGTGTGTCTTGGCTCAGGTTTTACCAGCAAGACCAGCCTTCAGGAGGGCACCAGGCCCCTGGGAGCAGTGGAACAGTCTAAGGCAAGAAAGACTTCACCATCATTTGAGTTATTAAATTAGGGAATGTTTAGAGGAACTGGACAGATGTGAGTCCATGTGACCTGATGGGATGCACCCACAGGTGCTGAGGTTGTCAGCTCAAGGGATATCCTTATGACCTTATATAACCTTATTCCCTGGTCAGATAAGGATATGCTGCTTGCTTTGCCTTACAATTGAGGCCATCAGAGACTGCTATAATTTATTTACATAAAAAACTAAAGTACTACAGTTCTCATTTCAAAAGCATCTGAAACATCAGGTAGAAATGCAGCCTTTTGCAGAAAATCAATGCATTGATTTGCTTGGCTTTTTTTTTTTGTTAAACAAAGACAAGGAGAGAGCAGAGAAAGAGATAAGGGTAAAATGAAGGGCCAAGCACGAAATCAGATATTTGTTTTGGAGCAAGGAAGCCAGAAGCACTAAAAGAAAAGAAAAAATGAGCAGTCTTTGCAGCAGGCATATATGAAAATTCAATTTAATTGAAGATACTGTAATTTCTTTGTCAATCTGGTTGTGTAGTGATGGCTTGATCAAAATAATGCAATTGACATTGCATAGGGTGATGGCATTTTAATTTCCACATAGCTGATCAGACAGACACATTTGTTGTTTTATTCCTGCTTTTTATAGCCATCCATGACCATTTGCACATCTGGTCATCAATCTTTAAAACTATTTAACACATCACAGAAAATTGCCCACGTTTCAATTTTAATCAGCTTTGTAAAAAGAAATATTCCATCCATGAAAGAAAAAAAAAGCAAAACACAAAAAACACGTAAGGCTCAAATTGCTTGCTCATGAGCAGCAATTTCTCAAGGCCATTGTCTTATTTAGGAGAATACTACTACTACAGTAACTATTATGTGCATCTATGATGTCTGAAACATGTAACATTGCCATTAATTTATCACTATATCTAATAGAAGGGCTTGACTTTGTGGTTCTTTTCTAGGAAGGAATGAAAATAGATCTTTTTTAAGAACAAATATTTGAGAATAAATCATTTTGCCTGAAAAGATTTAAAAAATCATTTTTAAAAAGAAATTTATTTTAAAAATATCTACAAGCATCCTGTCAACATCAGTAAAGAAGGGCATAGGCAGAGGGAAGTGATTAAGAAATCACTGGCTTCTGCCATGCAGAATCAGGACAGGTGAGATTTACTAGAAATAAAAAAGCAAATAAATATGAGAGGAAGAAATTGAATGCAGAAAAACCATGGAAATTAACCGTAGGACCTACAGGTAATGACAGAGGTAATTTGGAGATTAAAAAGGCAGTACAAAATAATAGTAAGGCATTTAAAACCATCAGGAGAGTCGAAGAATTGATGTCTCCTGTGAGTGACACATTGAGAAAATGTGTTCCTTATACTAGGGATTCTGAAGAGATTATAATGGCAGTATCAATACTTCTATACCACCAGAACTGTTTTTTCTATAGAAAAATCAAACTTTCAGGAATCAATATATTTTAGAACTCATAAATTACATTAAAATGTTGTTCTTCTCAAGAAACAGGAAATAAGGATCTATAAAAACACACTGAAAATTGTATCTTCACTATTTTCAAAACTTAGCCTGCTTTGTGGGGAGAAGTGTAATGGTAACAGGCTTTGTCTTCCTCTGTCACAAACCTCAGAGTTCCATTGCTGCCAGGCCTCATTTGTGTAGTAACACCTCTACTAATTTATTTAAGCCATCCCTGATGTGTACAGCTCAATAGGTTTCAGTCTGTACTGAAGGGCATGTTTTTAAAGAATGCACTTTGAACTCCTGATTTGATTACTGATATACTTAAATCACACAGCGGTTTTGCAGAATCAGAGGTTTAATCTCAACATTATGAGCCCTATAGCAGCAAGAGGGCAAAAATCAGCCACCATGTACTTTTTTCAATCAAAAAATTGTTTAGTTTTCCCATTGAGGCTGTTGATTTATCATAGAAATGCAGTTCTTTACTGAATTTCACTTAACCTGCCTCTTTGATTTGCCTATGCTTCATGTTCTAATAGTTTAAAAGACAGATGCAATGCATCTTCAGATCACTGCAGCATAGCCAAAATGTAGTCAGGATCATACAGACACCACTACAAAAAAAAAAAAAAAAGAGCCTAGAAAACAACTATTTAATTCTAGTGCAAGCTTTTAAGTGAGTGAAGCAAGATAAAAATTGACAAAAGTAATTGAACATACAACTCTGTCCAGAATAGATGAGAGGTATATGCTTTAATCTTTTGGTTTAAAGTAGGTTCTTTGCAAAAAAGGAGTTTGGTTGTTGGGCAAGCGTAACCCACCATACACTGCCTTCAAGCAAGAAATGTGTCCCTTCAAGAAAAAATAATGTCAAGGAAGCTATTGAAATTATAAGAAATATTTCCAAGCAATACAACATTTAAAAAAATCACTGAGTTTTAAAGTTGTAAAATACTAATGAACCTGAAAAGGAGTTTCCCATAGCTTTAAATTAATCTGACAGGATCTTCTCTTGTTTCACAGGAATTTATGCTAATGCTGGTTTGTGGTTGGATTAAAAAGGAACCAGCTTTAACAAAAGTCAGTTTATTGGAATTCAATCTCAGATTCTCTTCACAGCTCTTAGCTAAGAAATCTTGGTTTAATATAATTAAAGAAACCTTTTGTTATATTCTTAAAAAAAGAAACAAAACCCAAAAAATATTTAGAAAATAAGAAAAGAAAGATTACCTCTTTGTGCAGCTCTTAAAAATGCATTTTTCATCCCACTCAGAAATGCTTCGTTTGTGTCATCTTCAAAATTTTATGTTTTTCCTTAGAAATAATAGGTCAGACTCTGGGGCTTTGCCTGCAGATAGAACCTGATGGAAGTCAAGGATTGTTTTGTGCAACTACAGAAAGTGATCAGCAATTCAAAACCCATGTCCTTGTTTCAGTTTTACAGATACTTCAATGCATTGCAGACACTAGTATTTCTTTATTTTATTCTAATAAATGGTGATCTGGGGCTAGGGTCTCTGCTAAAATTGTTTCTTTTTTGAACATGTGGAAAATTAGGCTTCTTTCACTCAGAGGGAGGGGAATAAATTCTACGTTTTATTTTTCTGATGTTGTCTCAAGAACAAGAAGGCATATGTAATTGTTGGTGTAGAAGTTTTTGCTTTCCCCAGCAACAATTCCAGCACTGCAAATGCAGTCCAGCGCCTCTGGAATCCATCAGACTTTTCTGGGAGATGAACTCAGTCCTAGCTGCCAAACGTTGCTATTTAATGAGATGGTCTCTGCTGTGTGTTGTGAATATAAAGGAGCTTATTGACTGTTGTTGTGAACCAATGTTTTTAGGTGAGGGGCACAGGGAAAGGCTCTATGGTTTTGCTGAAGGTAAGAGAAGATGTAGAAGTATTTCTTTGCAGTTTTATTACAGCTTTTTATGTTCATGTTAGTCCCAGGGAACTCACTTTAAGCAAAGGAGAAATTCCTGAGTATCCTTCCTATTGAAAACATTATGTTCCTTTCAGCCATAACACTGAAAATGTGCCTTCTACATCACAAAAGGAGATGAAAGGGTATTTTAATAAAAGGATGACCCTCTCAGTAAAAATGCCTATTTTCCCCATATGCAGCACGTAACACCTGCTGTCTCCCTATAAAACAAATGATTGATTCTGAATCACTTTGTATGGCAGAGTTACCTTGGGAACAAAATCGTGTACCAGCTGTGTCACAGCCATCACTCAGCAATTAGCTGAACTGGTCCTCAAGCAGAAACAATGTCACTTTATCTCACAGGTCAAAGATTTCAGGTCAAAAGAACACAGCTTTGTATTTAATTTTGTATATCTCAGTGAGTCTGCAAATGCTGTAAAGAGACTTATGGCAAAAACTAAGAGGAAATCTTATTCTATTGCACAGAGATTTAATAAACTGAAACTGGCCAAAATTAAATATTGCACTTGTTCTCTGAAAAATATATTTCACTTTAAATACTGAGGCAACAGACCTTCCCATAAAATGTTACCCAGCTGCTAGATGAATTGTGTGATAATTATGATAATCATGGACTTTATGATATTAGAGGTCCTTTCCAACCCAAATGATTCCATGATTCCATAAAATGCAGTCTTATTCTTGTAACATAAGATAAAGACAAAAGGTTTGCTTAATTCTTGAGTATTCTGTATTTTGAAAAAAAAAATTAAAATGCTAATTTAATCAATTCAGGATTCTTTATTAGTGAAACTAATACTGCTAAGACAGCTCAAGTGGTGACTTCACAGGATTATATTTGCTGTGTTGACCTCAACCTTCTGAAAGCACTGTGGTTTTGCTGTTTTGGTCATAAAACCATCCTGAATGGTGGGACCCTAGTTCCCTAGTAAAGAATTCTGTTCTACTGAAGGCTTACAGGTCTACAGTAATTCTTTGAGATTACACCTTCCCGTAAGAGCCTGGATGCCTAGGCATGGCTACAGAATAAGAGTGCAGGGGGTGGAGGTGCAATGAATTTTTTCCAACCCTACCCATTCTTTCTCTCTCTTTCACACACCAGGGAAGCACTGAGAGGAGCAATCAGTTGAATTATTCTGGAGTTAAAGAAGAAAAAAAAAGGCAGCATCATGCCAGCCCTAAAAGTATACGACTCTGACTATTATGAGTGACAGTTTGCAGCAAGTTCAGTCTGGAGCCCTGGACCCGAGCTTGGTCTTTGAAATAGTTTTACACACACTTCCCTAAAGTTGGAATTGTTTTACACACTCCCCTATAAAAAGAAGAGTTTTGCTAAAAGGGAATCTCTTGAGGTCTAGCACAGTCCCCAGCTGCTAGCTCTCATCCTTTTACTTTTGTAACACATCCTCCCCACCACTATAGTTTTTTGCAAATGACAAAAATTATCAGTAAAGGTGATGCAGGTCAAAGTGGAGATGGGTGCAAAACACAATGAATACAAAAATAGGTAACCAGCAAGTTTTAATCATTCACCAACTTTGATGACAGAGGAGTGGAATGTGTGAAAGCCAACTAGCCATCTGGATTTCTAGCAACCTTCTAACAGGTGCATGGCAGCTACTGTGGGGAGCAAGGCTTCTTTATTTTATGGCTCTAGCATCCCAAGTTCAAGCAATGGCCTAGGAATGTGCAATCACTGTCAGAGGTCACACTCTGCTTTACAATCATCACTGATTGTTCCTTGCAGTGCAGAGATACCACACTTGAGACAGGATTTGCCTGAATGTATGGATTATCTCGAATTAGGAAACTAGTCACTTTGGGAGTTTTATACTACTCTGGAGGGATAGGAAATATCAAAGAGACTTTTTGATGTAGAAAAGAAACAATCATTCATTGTTCCTTTACAATGAGGGTATTATGAAAAAGGTGAGTTGGGGCTTTTTTAAATAGTGAGCTGCAGGGCAGAATTGCAGTGATCTTTATCAGATTTAACTGTTAACACTATCCTCTGTCTTTCTAAATACCTCTGGATTTGTATGTTTGGGTGCCTAAGAAATATTCACACATAAGATGGTATCCACAGTCTGTTGATTGATAGAAAATATTGCGTATTATTTACAGAGGAGGAAGTAAATCATCTATTGCTAGAGAGATAAAGCTACAACAAAACTAAGGACTAGTCAAGGCAGTAAGGGATGGATTAGGAAAGGATTAATACTAACAGTAACAAACATTACAGTGAAGTATTCCTGCAAAGGAAAAGCCTCCAATTAAGATAAAGGCACAATTTGTGTGCTATTCTAACATGAAATAGTTAATATTGCTTTAAAAATCCTGGACATTTTGAAATATCTGACAGAGATGAAAGAAGTAACATGTAGAGGTAAATTTTTATCTTTGATGACCTGTCATGAAATGTATTGAGTACCAGCTGCTGTGAATTTAATTTCAAAGTTGTTTTTGACAGCTTGTTCCAATTATATCCTTATTGAAAGGCTAGATTTTTGGTAGATTGACAAGTTTCCTTTTTATTTTTACCTTCTAATGAGCAAAACAATCTGTTACAGTATATTGATCCAGCTTATTTATTTCTGTATATTTAAAATATGGTCTGTTGTCATTCTCTTTGGATAGTCCTACCACCTGCAGCAGAGCAATAAATATACTTGCATTTTCAAAAACAGGTGGGGGGAAAGGTCACTCTTAAGGAATTAGTGCTTTTTCTGTGAAATGAAACTACATTAAGAGCTATGCATTTGTATTGCTTAGAGAGAGGATTAAAGTATTTGAATGTGTACTGACATAGGCACACTAAGGGTCATTAGCCCCCTCCAAAAACACAACAGACCATATAGCCTCTTTAAATGGCATGGATTATGACTAATATTTAGATACTGTCAACATCTGTTGGCATGGTTCTGAGCAGGGCATGAAGACCTGATTGAGGACATCGCAGTTGCAGAGTCATCCTGTGAGAGTGATCGTAACACATGTGGGGTGTGGGAGCAACAAAGACAGTCCCTGCATCCATTCAGTTTCAAGAGACACCATCAACACAGGAGAGCTTCTCAAAGGAGGGGAGACGACAGCCACAACTAGCAGCAGGGAACATTTTGAATGAGACAAAGAAATCTTTACTTAAGCAGGTTTAGACACTGCCCAGAGAAGTGATGGAATCACCATCCTTGGAGGTTTTTAAAACTGCCCAGAATGAGGCCTTGGCCAACCTGACCAAGCTTTGCAGTCAGCTCTGCTTGGAGTAGGTGACTACAAAGAGGAGCCTCCAGCCTAAACCCTTCTCAGAGTCTCTCATTTTTTAAAAAGAAGCTATCAATTAAATAAACAGCACAGAGAGCATTCTGATAATCCATCACAATGGAAATCCAGAATACACTCCACTTACTGGGGAGAACTTCAGAAAGGCCAGAAAGGAGCTAGAATGGTTGAATGGTGGTGTAAAAGAAACAACAGCAAGGACCATTACAATCCTTCAGTAATAAGGAAAGAGGAAGGATGATCAATACTGCTGGATTAAGTATCCTAGGACTGTCCAGGCATTAAAATTAAGAATAAATCCTTTTAAAATGCTTCAGGAGATGAAAGGCAGAGAGACAATCAGCAGAAATAATAAGGAAAGAGGATACAAAAGAGACAGAGAAAAAAATAACTCAGCTGTAGAGAAAATGCTTATCACCAAATTTATTATTTCTCTACCATTTTCATCTTACAGAATACATGAAGGATCAATATATTGTAACAGGAAACTAGTTCAGGGATACAAAATTGTTCTAAAGTTTAAGATAGGAATGCTGCAAATGAACCAGCAGAAAAATTCCCAGAATAAAAATTCATGAGGTTAAAAGAAGGACTTAGTCCTGAGATAACACAACAAAAATGTGCCAGATTGTGACTGATGGTATAATCGATGGAGTACAGCTGATCTGGATAATTCAGCACTGGGGGTTGGGTCTCAACTTTATTGATATTAATTACATTATATTTTAATTTAACTTGCTTTTCCTGTTAATTTAATAGTGGTGCAAGGTATTAATGCTGTTACAGCTAAAGTAGCTGTAATAGCTAAAGTACAGGTGTACAGCTGAAGTGTCCTAATGAGATGGATCAGATTATGGCCATAATAAGAATTTCCACCTGTGTGAGCATTTGAATTTCCTTCTGTGAAACAAGAATGGAGATTTCAAAAATACACCTGTGGCTTTTCATACCACACGTGAAAATGCACACATGCACATGGAACGTCATTAATACTACAAGAGTGCATTACTAAACATTCTGGTGAGGACATATTTCTACATATTTCTACAGTAATTGTGTCTTTGCTTGTTTATCTTGTAGTCTGAATGTTAAAAAGGGAAAGGGAACAACTCAACTTTTTTTTTTTTTTTGTAAGCTTGTTAATGGAGTATTTACTTCCCATTTTCAAGGATGAAAAGAAGGACAGAATAATGCAAGGTAAAGTGGCAAAGAGTCTTGGAGAGCCAGAAAGACCAAAACAGTTGCAATAAATAAGAAATAAGTTCTCTATGCATGGTAAAAGCACATTTTTGTTTATTCTGATGGGATAATGTGCATTCATACTTTAGTAGTATGTAATATAGATTAGATTTATTGATAATTCTTAAAAGCATGCAGTATTTTCCATCTGTTCATGCAATGGGACAGAGAATCAGAAAAGCATAAGAATTTTACCATATGCTTTGGTGCTGGGAAATGCTGAACACATTCAGCTCCCATTTAACTTTAGGATGGTTGATCAGAGTTTAAAAACTTTGTACTATAGACAAGGAGATAACAGTGTTAAAATTGACATAGTTTATTAAACAAAAATTGTATACCTTCATCTAATACAACACCCGCTCCCCCCTCCCCAAATATTAAAAATCTGTGAATCCTTACCAATATCTTCAAAAATAATTGGGAGCAGATAAACCAGATAACATCGTTATTTTAAAAATACCATAAATTAAATAAAAATCACACAGATTTTTTGGTGGTTTTTTGCAATTATATGCCTAAATATTTCTGAGAGCTTGTTCAGCTTGAAAAAGTTTCTAGTAACTTCCCTGTATAGGGTAGATGATTCTATCATCAGGTACCCATCCTTCATTTACAATTTTCAGCAAAGCTGAGCACAAAATCCCAGATTATATTTTACCCCTTTTTTGCTATTTATTATTCTAAGTGTCTTTATTTTGCTTTTTGAGGAAAAAAAAAGAAGTTAATGTAAGCTCAGGCATTCTTTATCCCAAAGTAATTCTGTTATTTTTGAAGAAGCAGAAGAGTGCACATAGACCCCTATTAAAGGAGATGGAATATTGAGTATTTTGCAGTTCATTGCTTGAAGAGAGTGCACTAAAAATCAATTTGGCTAATTGAATATAGTGCTAGAATGTAGTTAAATGTCTTTAGACCCCTTCCAATAAAAAAGCAGGTCTGGTTATATATTTACACATATTCTCTCAGAATTAAAATATGTCAGCCAATATTTTATCTCAGTGCTAGAAAGGTTTTCTGCACTGCAGTCTAAATTTCTCTTCTTTTATTGTGATTTCATCATCTTTATCCTTATTAATGTTTCTCTTTCTTGGTGTTAATGATTTTTACCTACTTGCAGAATAAACAAGAGATGGGTTTTAAACAAGAGATACAGGCTGTTATTGCTTTACTTTGTCATCTATTTCTCAGAACTGAGATCATTTTGACTCTGCTTTCAAATCTCTCCAGGATGCCAATACTGGGTAACAAGAACAGCCAAACAAGATTGCACATAGAGTCTTTGTTGTTTAACAATTGCTTAGAGTGCCTATTCTTTTCCTGGTGTGAGATGTTGCTCTTCATGTGCCAAACAAAACTTGGCAAAACATTCTGCACTCTTTCTCATTTATTGTCGTCGCCTAGTCTCTTTCAGACTTTATATTTCTGAAAGGCAAGGATACTTGGGCAAAGTCAATTTAACCCTCTCTTCTTGTTGTGCAGCTCAGGGGGGAAATAACCATCTGCAGGAGCAACTTGGAAGGACTCCCAGTGTGATAAAGTGGGAATAGCAGTTGTTTGTGAACAGCCACAGTGCCTTGTTACAATTCTTATTCACCACTCAGTCAGGTAGCATTCTAAATTCTTTTTTAAATATACAACTTTCATTTGAGGAGAGATAAGAGTATTCTCTTAGCATGTGCAATTTGCCACTGTCTTTATTGGCTCTTTCACTTATTTATATCAAGACGTACCATCCTCCTCCTGTCTCCAAAAGGAAAAATATGCAAAGGAAAAAGAGACTGAGCAGAGAAAAAATATAACAAATAAACAAATAAAACTAGCATGAGGGATAGAAATTTAAAGTAAAGGAAAGGAGAGGATGCAAAAAGGTAAAGCTGAAAAAAGAGCAGGGGAATGATCACCCTTGTCCTAAAAGTCTTGCATTCTCTTGAATTGGCTTTAATATTATTTATTGAGCTTGCCATCTGTTCATAGATACCAGCCCTAGGACAACACTACTCAAGATGTTTCTTCCCTCTTCCCACTAAATTGTAGTGCTAATGGATCAAAGCAAGATTTTTGACTGCACAGATAGAAAGCACTGAGCAAACTCTCATTAATACCTTTTCAAAACATCCCTATGAATCACGTACTTGTGATTTATTTGTGATTAACCTACTTCTGAAATGAGAAGTACTAATGTTCTTGTAGATCACAGGTATAGTGAGAAGATGCAGAGGGCCTGTCATTCCTGGTAGGCATTTTACCTGTCCAGAGCTCTGGTGATGGCTCTCCACACGTACACTCATCATGCTTTCTCAGGATCAGCACCATTCACTCTCATGCTTGCAGTAGTTAGGGTACCTTGCCCAAACAGCCTTCCTTCTAGCCCTCTCACTCTCCTGCCAAACTGCCCCAATCTCTTCAATGTCAGTTTGTTGTGGCGCCTTTGGGGATGGATACAGGTACAGGAATAGAGAGCAGGGAGGCTGACCAATCCAAGTCACTGGAGTGAAGTGAAAAAGTTCTGCTGTGCTACAAGTAGGAACATGTTTTGGACAAGCAATTTAAGTCATTAAATTGAACTTCCTATCTCCCTGAAAACAATACCTAAAGGGTTTCCCTATGAATAGCCTAATAATGGTTTTACGACCTTCCTTCTGGCAGCAGCTCACTGTGTGCCAGTAAATTCTTCCTGTTGCAATGCATTGCAAGGCAGAATTTGCCAGCTGCACTGGAATGATGTACAGTGGTGTCCCGTGGACATGAAGAGTGCACTGTTTTTTGGCAGTGCTATGGACAGCTGAGGAATGCACTCAGCAGTGATGTGGTGCTGTTTTGGAAAGGATCTGCATTTGGACAACACTCTCAGGCACACAGTGTGATCCTTGAGGTGTCCTGTGCAGGGCCAGGGGTTGGATTTAATGATCCTGATGGATTCCTTCTGACTCAGCATATTCTACTCAGTGATTCCATGATACATCTGTATCCAGGGCTCTCATTCTACCTGATGTAGAATGCCTATGGAACGCCTCTGTGGACATGTCAAGTGAAGTCTAATTACACTGAGATGAACTGCAATTATGAAGTGGGGAGCAGGTACCAAATCCTGCCTGGTTTAGGCAAATCCATTAATCTCTACAGAAGACAGAGTCTGAAGTTACTTCTTTGCCCTTCTCTTTTGCAGACATCTTCTAAAATAGACAAAGATATTCCTAAGGTATTCCTCTATTGATAGGAGCAATTTTGAATTTGTTTAGGTGTGTGTTCAAGTCTTATTAAAATTTTTGAATGACTGTTTGTCTGGTCCATTTCACTAAAGCTTCTATGACAGACAATGGGAAATACCCGGTGGACAATAATAGCCTTTGTTGTTTTTGTTTTATCTTATGCTGAAAATTTTGTAATAGGAATGTCCAAGAAATGTTGAGGCAGTATCCTCACTCTCCAGTGTAAAACACTGCATTCATAAAGTTATTGCTTTTCTCTCTGATGGGTGATACAATTTTTTTTTTCCCATCTGTATCTGTTTTATCGGTTAGACACTGCTCCTGAACTTCTAAATTGTTTCATACTTCACAGGAAGGAGATGTGCATTAAAGGCACATTTCAACAGTAATAAAAATAGAATCTAATATGGAACAACATATTACAAGTGAAGACATCTGTTCACATTATTATGAGAGTCTCAGTCCAATTACATTCACTATAAATTATGGAAGAACAATTGAGATAAAAATGTGCATATTATTGTTTCACAGCTTAAGGCTGAGTTGAAGATTAGGGCTCTGTGCATCCTGAATTCTGAAAGCATTCCCTGAGATATCACAGTCCAGACTTAACGCAATAACATAAGAAATTATATTCAAAAGCAGGTTAAACACAACTTTGTAAATATATTTAAACATTGGTTGGCCAAAAAAATACCCCAGTATTTAAAATATCTAGGATTTAAACACTGTCTCTAAACAAGAAACTGTGTCGTGTCATACTGTCCTGGACAGATACTCTTCCAATATAATATTTACCTTATTTTAAAATTGGTACTTGGTTTACATAGAAATCAGGAACATTCAATGCAATTCCATTCTTTGATGCAGCCATATCACTGGTGAATTTAACCTACTGTTTTAAAAATAATTATTTCTAAATAATCTGGCTCTGTTGAGATGAGAAAGGATTTTATTTTTTCTGCAGGCATCAGCAGGATCATGGGGTTGTAGAACTTTATAGTTTGGAAGGGACCCATAAGAATCATCTGGCCTAAACTCTAAACAGAACCAACTTAGGTCACATTATTCAGGGCATTGACCAGTTACATTTCAACTAATTCTGAATCTTGACATTTAATGAAGTCTCTCAGCAATCTCATTAATTTTATTTTTCCCCTAACAATTAATTAGAATTTCACACTTTGCAATGTCTGTCCATTTCCTCTCACCCTATAATTTCTATCCCTAAAAAGCATCTGTCTCTATCTTTTCTAAACCTTCTCTTTTAGTAGTTGAAGAAAACAACAAGATCCTTCTCTTATCCTTCCCATAAATAATAATGGAGTGGCAAAACTGGGCACAGTTGTCTTGATACAATTTCAGCAGTGTTGAATAGAGAGGGGAAAACACTTCTCTACCTGCTGACTTCACCCTTGCTTATGCAGTTTCAGTATTCTTTGTGCTTTATCACAGGACTGCATAGTTGACTCATCATGTTGTCTTCCTGAAAATCCCCAGGTCCTTTCTGATAGCAAATGGCATTGATGAAAGAGAACTGTTTAAGACTGGCATTATCCCAGCATTATTTCTTTAAAGAAAAGATTTAATAAACAGCAAGAGTATGAGATGGGTCCACTGTTAAACACACTTTAGCAATTCAGTTTGAGTTTATCAAAACAGATTGCTGTTGATTTACTTTGTGTTATTGCCACAACTTCAGTGTGTCACGATCTATTATTACCTCAGAGCTTAGTCTTACCTCCATAATAGGGCTTTTTAATGAAATTAACCATCATTTTCTTCTCACTTTTGATACTAATAACCTATAGTTGCTCAAGCACAAGAACGTGAAATGTAGTCTGTATCTACCCTGCAAATGAAAACTACATTTGCTGGCTGCCTTCAGTGGCTCTCTCTGGTCAGCCACTGGCAGCTGTCAGGTTGCTGTGGCGTTCTGCTGTGTGAGCACCTTCCCTTCACATTTCCTGATGTGAGTGTAGGTTACTTGCCTGTGTGCTGCAATTAGACACAGGAAGCTCATGGACAAAAATTCCTGCTGTTTTTCCTAACTTCTGGTAGGATTCCATATCTCACATGCTCTTTGCTGTTGTGATGAGAAGCCACAAGCTGGAAAGAAGATACACGTGTTTTTCATCTTGATTCACAAATGATTGACGCAAACCTGGAAAACACTTGAAATCTCTAACAATTGGCAACAAAATGGGAATAGCAGTGGTTGGACCACAAGGCAGGACATAGGTGAGAAACAGTGGTTCATGCTTTGGATGTTTTATATATATATATATATTTATACACATATATTTGGTATATAACCTCCATATAGACGGTATCTGGATTTCAGTAGCTTGTAAGAATGTTCCTTCTCATTTCAGCACACTGAGTCTGAACCTTTGGTTTCCAGGAACACTACAAGGATCTCAGACTTCTGCAAAGAGTGAAAGTTACTCAGGACTATGAACTTGTGTGGGGTTTAACAGGGTAGGAATACAGGGTAGGTTAACAGCTTGGAATGATTATGTCCTTAATTTAGTGCTGCAGGTACAGCAAATGCCTCGTTTTTCATTCAGTAAATGAAAACTAAACTGGGTAAAGCACATCCACCACCAAACCATCTACTTGGATATCACTTCCAAACTCATTTTCCTTACATAGATTTGCTGATGGAGAGCTAATGCTTAGACAACAAAATAGGAAGTTCAGACCACTATAGGTATCCAGAATTATTTTATAAACATATCCATGGAATACAGTTGTTTACCATAATTGTTGTCATCAAGGATGGCATCTAATGGTCTTACATTTTTATCTTGCTGAGCTTTTCTATTTCTTCCTTTTTAACACAGAAAACCAAGCAATTTTAGTTCACCTTTCTATTGCTTTGATCTATTGCAGTAATCACTGCTTTTCTTTTACAATGGATAAATAATGGGTATTTTTCCTTTTTTTCCTAACCTAACTTATATTCCTGGTCCCTCTCTACATGTCATTCTTTCTAAAGTGCTCACATCCTTCCCCTTAGAACTCATTCACCAGCCCTCGGATGCAGGTCTAGTCTGGTTTTCTTTGCATGCCCTGGTTTCTGAGCTCCCGTTACGAGAAATTTCCTTTAGTGATGGGGTACCACATTGGTCAGAATCTTGGGGTAGATCTGTTGCACCTTTTCTAAAATAAACCCTACCAAAAATATCCAAAGATCTTTCTAACTCTAAAGTTAGGTCTCATGAGAACACAAACTGGACTGCAGTTGTTTTGCTGACGATGAAAATTCATGTATTTGGGGAGAGATAATTCAGAACAACCATAAACAACTTTTGTGACCAACTTTACCTGTACTGATTGTCCAGGCAAAGTTACGTCAGATATTACAGTTATAACAAATACCTCACTGGAAATGTGTGCAAAGGCTAGTGCAGTACTCACTGCCCCTTTCTTCAGGAAAACAACCAAGAAAAAAAATATCACACCAAAACAAAACAAACCCAAACCAATCTTCAAAAAGTAGTTTTCTGATTCCAAGCAAAAATAGTCCAAAGTCCTGAGAAAGAGAAATTACTCTGAGCAAGTTTCCGACATGTTCTGTAATGCATGAAATGAGCTGTGTGCATACCTGGATTGTCCTTTTGGGGAAGATATGACAACAATATCTAGATTTTTAGTGTGGCCTTGGTTTTTGACTATCATCTTATAAAAACAAGTGCAAGGATCTCCTGGTAGGAGCTGGAGGTTGTTACTTCCCTAGGGAAGAACTGCGTGTGCTTATGGTGTAGCACACAGGAGAAATAAGTGACAGCATGGAGGCAGAAGTCTACAGCCAAAGAGAAATCTGAACAGCTTTCGAGTTAATTTGTGCTTTTCTTAATAGATCTGAGGGAGCCTGTGCTTGACTCGCATACAGGGCATAGTCTGAGGTTTCCCTTCACATTTGTATAAAAAGTGGCTGACTTCTCACGTGCATTTAAACATTTACTTTGCTGCTTCTCTCTATACATCAGCCACTGAAAGACCATTTGTCAGAACTTCACTGAGGTAAATGTGCTACCCATTGTTCAAATACACTGTGCTAAATAGATTTGCTCTATCAGCAAAATTATCAACCACTTTCATGGTGTTTCAGGAATTTCTTTTGTTCCTGAATCCAGATCTCTGATCCAGTATATGTCAAATTATGACTCTAGATAACCTAAAATATTCTCTGAGAATATCTGTCCTATCAAGTAATTTAAGGGTTTGCCCCATGCCAGTTCCCTGGTTGTTCAAAATACATACACACATGTAGTTTTGTTTCTGAGCGCTATCTCAGAGTAAGTCCAACTAGTTTTCTCTGCAAAAAATGCAAATGCATTTCACTTGAAACAGGAAATATGGGTAAGTGCATGGCAGAACTAGCTCTTTCTGCCAAACTCAACCATCTTGACACAAGGACCTATGGCACAGAGCACACGGACGCACATTATACCAAAGTTACAGAAACACCCATTCTGGTGGGCTGTGGCAGAGTCCTTCATGGAGTCCCAAAGGCTTTGAATGAAAAGCTCACAACACCTAATAGCTGTATCCTGGGGCCATGGGCTTGGCCTGAGGCTCAAGCCTCCTTTGGTCTACAAAGCCTGTGTGGTTCAGGCAAGCAGTCCTCTTGCTCTCAGCTGCATGGAGCTGGCCTTGCTCAGCCCCACTTACCCAAGCCAGGTCAGGCAGGGAGGGGAAACGAATGGGCATTTGAAGCACACGTGAAGGACAATGTCATGGACAAATTCCAAGTCATTTAAGCAGTTCCAGCTACTGGGAGGTTGCTATAAGGACTCCCCAGAGCATTCTCTTCTCCAGGATGAACAGCCCCAGCTCTCTCAGCCTTCCCTCATGCTGAAGATGCTTTATCATCTCTGTGACCTCATGCTGGACTTTCTCCAATAACTTCACATCTCTTTTTGTCTTCAGGAGCCTGGAGCTGAACACAGCAGTCCAGATATATCTCACCAATGCCAAGCAGAGGCAAGGATCATCCCTCTTGACTGCTGCTCCTAAAGCAGTCCAAGATGCTTTTGGACTTCGCAGGCCCCAGCTCCTCGCTTTTTTCCTAGCTCCACTAGATTTGAGCTCTCCTAAAGTGCATGTGTTTATTAAGCTTTCATATTGTTCAATGCTTTGAAACAGAAATTTACGCATTCACAGCAGTGCTCCTTCTGCAGCTTGCTTTAGTCATTGAAAATTCCTTACAAGTTTCAGTTACCACGAGGAGGAGTATTTTTCATAAAAGGGCTGTAAACAACATATAATGCAAACACTTTCACAGCATCACATCCCACCTCCCAAGACAACATTTTAGCTGGCAGCTAAGTTTACTTTACAATTTTAGCTCCTAAAGATGGCAGTTGTAAATCTGTATATTATTAATTGTTGTGGCATATAAAGCAGTCAACGTAGCAATTTGGCAAAAGCAGTCTCATAAAGTATGCAGAATATGCATATAGTATGTGGACTATTAATAAGGAAGACCCCTACTGGTGAACAGGATTTTTCTTAGTGTCATTATTATTGTGATAGCAAAATTACCTTGATCAATGCTCTACTTTACTGGTACATTTCTCTTGAGTGCTCCTAATGGTACAATCAGGTGTGCAAGTCAACCACTGATTTTTTTATATAACATTTCTTACAATGAAGAATAGAATCATGGCAAATTTTTGGAGATAAATTGCTGTCCTCATTGGAAGAAAAACATGGAATGAATGCAAGAATAGGCTGGCTTACATAGAGGCATATTGACATGCAAAAGTTTCTGTGCACATTCTGTTCTTGAGTTACAGAAACAATTTTAAGAGTATATTAGTGCACAAGAGGCAAAAACAAAGTAAAAACTGGTGAGAATCAAAAAGTGCCAGAAGCAAACAACACTTACTGATTATTTCCCTCTTTTCTTGCTCTGCTTAGGTGCTGCAGTCCATTTAAACTGGCTAGAGGTTCACCTGAACAATGAGTACTGAAAAGTAGACTCAAGTGGCTTTGTCCTTTTGGGTACATCTGCCCTATTCCCAAGAAATATTGACATATGCCTGTTAGCTGTAAATAAGACAAACTTGTCAGCCACACACCAGAGTCAGATAACTGGATAAATTGGTACCAGAGAAATCCTGAAGCTTCTGCAGGGATGTGATTCAGGGACCTGCTGCAGGTACCAGATTCAGCATGTTTATATTTGTGTTTGTTCTGAATGCAGAGAAAAACTCTGCAGGGAGAAGGAGAGGCAGGTTATATTAGGTTATAATATAATATCATTTGGACATATTAAGCACAGTTCTGACTCAATGCATCCTCATATAGAAAAAAGGTCATAGTTTTTAGTCT
Organism: Leptocoma aspasia; assembly: GCA_013399835.1. NCBI lineage: Eukaryota > Metazoa > Chordata > Aves > Passeriformes > Nectariniidae > Leptocoma > Leptocoma aspasia. The sequence continues at coordinate 264,360 of VXAX01007760.1, read as the reverse complement.
TTTTCTGGGATCAAAATCCTGCACTGCACTCTGTTCAGAGAGACAAATATTTTCAGGATAGATAAACCTCTGTGTTGTGCCTCCTCATGGGGCTCAGCTCTGTGAGGTTTTTTTCTGTACTCTATCTACTGTTCCTTTAAAGCCTTCATGGTCGCTTTTTTATTCAGGTTGGCATAAGTGGTCTCTTCAGCTCTTTTTTCCAGGCTAAGGGATATTGTGGACTCATTTTGACATTTGCTACTGTTGGTAAAGCCTTCGAGTTTCATTTTTACTTGATCACTAGATAGAAGCTTGATCTGACCGACACATCAGTCTATGAGAATGGCTGTAGTAGATTGCAGTCCTTTCTGCTGTCAAGCTTAGTGAGACCCTTTCACAAAGGAAAAAACCTTTGCAGCTGCTAAGATAAAAAAAATTGTACTTTCTTTTTTTTTTAATGTGTTGTGCTCCTGTGTAAATGTACTAGGATCCTTCTGTGAAAATAAACCAAGAGAAAAAAAATCCTGGAAAGCTTTTGAAGGTCTTACACAGTTTCAGCCTTAAGTATTTACAGCTAACAGGCATATGTCATTTATAGGAGCCTTACAGGTATCCTATAAATGTCCAAAATCACACAGGTTATAATGAAGATGTTGGCTCATCCCCAAAAATACAGACAGAGTGTGATACTGTGTCATTTTCTGATTTTGATCTAGTACACTGATGCACTTCATTTCATGCAGATTGATCAAAATCAATGTCTAGCTCACAGATTCTTTATTTCATTCTGTTGTTCCAAAATACCTGTCCTCAACTGAATCACTGTGCAAGATAATCTATGGAAAAGAAACAAAAGGACTGTGATCTAGATATTGCTTCAAGTGGCAAAATCTATGTTGTTCCCTTTGTCTGAAGAAACTCACTGTGTATTGGGTGATTACCTTTTTCCTTAGTCGGCCGCTTAATTGAGGTCCTGTTTTACAATACTGAATAATGCATATCGATTCGCAGCTTTCAAAAAAAACTGCAGGAGTAAGATTGGCATCTGGTGGACTTGACAGATGCACGAGGCACTCACAATGCTTTTCTGTCAGGCAATTCAGTCCCCAGAAAAGGAGACTGCATGACTAATGAGTTTTGCACCTCCTCTTCATGTGCTCATCTGCTTTCCCATTGATGTAATTTATGAGGCACTTCTGTGAGTCACGGTTAGCACACTGAAGTGGCAGCGCTTGGTGGCAGCCATTATAATAACCATAAAGCAAATAAAGCAGGATTCAGGAAAGTGGGAAATGAAGTCTTGGCAGCAGAGAACACCTGTTTTCTGTTTATGCCGTTGCTAAGTATTTGCAATTCATTAAATAGTCACAATCAGAGTTTGATAATGTATTTACATTCACAACTGCTTTTACAAACTAAATTTCTTGCATAAATGCTGGACTTCTGGAGAGCAGGTTTTGTTCATCTCTACTAAATGAAAACTTTCATAGCAGTTTGCTATGATGAAGTGAGTAGTTTATGTGACATCACTTTAATAAAACTTTTGACACTCACATGACCATCTGCTAAAGAGAACAGAGCAGATATTCCTAAACTGTCACAGGGAAACACTTCTGCAGCCCCTACAGACACATCCAGCCAAGCAGCAGATGGGGCTCAAAATAAACTTAATGTGTTTGAAATGCAGTTGTGTCACAAAGACACACTTGGAGCCGAGGACAGAAAGCCTTTGGTAACCATCAGAAAGCTGCTGCTGTCTACAAGGGTCAACAGGGAGCCATTTAGTTGGCTCTTTGGAAGTGTACCAGTACAGGTACAGTACATCACAGTTTCTTCTGCGTAGTCCACTAGTATTTGAGATGAACAGAAACACTGTGTTTTATGAGAATAAAATAAAGCAAGGAAGACTGTGTTCAGTCAGAAACACAGATTTGAGGTAGATCAAGACAAACAGTGATGTTATTGTACATAGGATTTATTCTGACAGAATATAAAAGTAGGGTTGTCCAGGGTCTTATCGGTACAAGCCAATAGGACAAATCATGAATTTCTATTAGCATCCCAAAAGCTGTATTGCTAGAAGTCCAGAAAGCTGAGCAATGCTTGTATGCATGTTATGAAAGAGGGCATAATAAAGTGAATGTGTTCAGCAAATCATTAGATGTTTTTATAAAAGCAGACTTTTGCTGACTGTGACAAACGTCCAGCAATCCAACGCTGAACTAATCATTAGGGAGAACAGAGACAGGAAGTTCAATAGGAAGTGCAAAATACTGAATCAGCATTGAAACTGACTGCATGAACAGCAGTCCTGCTGAGGAGCACCTGGAGACAACAGGCAATGGCAGGCTGAGTACAAGCTGACAGTGTGGTACTACTGTAAATAGGGCAGGTTATGGACTGCCCCATGATAGGATCATGGCAAGCAGACTGAGGGAAGTTCTTAGCTTCCTTCTCTCAGTATTATTGATTAATCCCCATGTATGTGCAGACAGGGGTCCTTAAGTTTAATAGGACATGGAGAAACCGGAGAGGGTCCAGCAGGTAAAAGCTAAGATGGGACACAGAGTGTATGTGAGGAGCTGGACTTTGGTCTTGTGAAGAGGCAATCAGAGGAGCTGGGCTTTCACAGGTGTGATCAGCCTGAGTCTCTGCAAATGGCAGCTAAAAGCTGATGGCGTCACTCATCTCTGCAGAAGCTCGAGATGGACTTGAGTTGCAGTCTGGGAGGCTTAAGGTGGACATTTGGAAAAGATACATTCACCAGAAGGTAGTGCAGCACTGAAAGGGGTTATTCATAGGGCAGCCAGAATCTATGGTTTTGGAGGTTTTCAAGACTTCTTAAACAAAAACATGATTTACCTAATTTGTTGCAGCAACAGCCCTGTTTCAGCCAGAGGGTTGGTGTAGAGACCCCAAGAATTCCCTGCCAAACAACATTTTTTACAATTTTAGCATGGTCTCAGGGTTTAAAACCAGCTGGCAACAAAGTACCATACATCCACTTGCTCACTTCCCCAGCAAAATCAGAGAGAGAATTGGAAGGGCAAAAGTAAGAAAACTCATTGGGTAAAGACTGTTTAAAAGGTAAAGCAAAAGCCACACAGAAGTAAAGCAAAGCAAGGAATTCATTGATCCCCTCCTGTGGTCAGCCAGGTGTTCAGCCATCCCCAGAAAATCAAGGGATACTTATACAGTGATTTGGGAAGACAAATGCCATCACTCCAAATATCTCTCTATTCGTTCTTCTTTCCTCAGCTTTATATACTGAGCATGATGTCATGTGGTCTGCAACATCCCTTTCATCAGCTGTGGTCAGCTATCCTGGCTGTGTCTCCTTCCATCTGCCCATGCACCTCCACCCCTCTCACCATTGTGCCAGCAGAAGAAGCAGAAAAGGCTCTGTGTGAGCCCTGCTCAACAATAACATAAACATCTCCATATTATCAGCCCTATGTTCAGCACAAATCCAAAACACAGCCCCATACCAGCCACTGTGAAGAAAATCAACTCAACCCCAGCTCAAACCACCACTGATTGTTTTCTTATCCGGCCTGCCCCACATGATCTAGTTGTAAGCAGCCTGAAAGCAGGTGGGAAGACTGAAGCCATATCAGCAACACACAAGTTAAAAGGCTGCCTTAAAACTGCAGTCAAGGATTCATAGAGATTGCTTGCAAAGGCATCCAGAGAGAGAGTGTGGAAAACAAATTAAAACTCTGAGAAAAGGCAATCTGAAATGAACAGAACTCAAGCTGAAAAGAAGTGTTGAGAGGTAAGAGTACTCTAAGCCCATTTTTTTAAGATTAAGAAGGTGAGGTAGTATACTGCAGCATTGAAATAAAAAGTTACTTTTCTAATACCATTTGCAGAGGTGTCACTCCTTTATGAAAAAAACCACATTGGCACTCAAAGAAGAAACAAAAATCCTGCAGAAGAGAAGTAGCTTTCTTCCTCTTCTGCAGAGACCTATGAAGCCCCAAATCTTTCCCTGCCTGTCAAAGTCTGGAGAACAAAGATGAGATGAAAGATTTGATTTATTGGAGAGACCCACTTCAACAGAGAGAAGTTCAACAGGGCAGAGCACCCTGATACCCTTACAGGCTGTGGTGAAGCACTTTCTACTTGCTGAAGGTAAAGAATTAAAAGTAGAGGAATGGCATAGAATTTAGCAATTTTCTAAAGATGAGTCTAAAGGTGTTTAAAAAGTCAATGTAGCCATTGATTCAAAAGCAGTTCTATTTGAAAGCTATTTCAGTAGATTATACCTAGGTCATGTGTGCAGAAACTAACATTTCTTGGAGGTTAGTACTAAAAGTGCAGGGCCATGGTGGTAAGGACATGAAGAAGATCAGGGGGCTGGAGCACCCTCCTATGAGGACAGGCTGAGAGAGCTGGGTTGTTCAGCCTGGAAAAGAGAAGGCTCCAGGGAGACCTTAGAGCAGCTTTTCAGTACCTAAAGGGGACCTATTAGAAAGATGGGGACAGACTTTTTACAAGTACATGTAGCGATAGGACAAGGGTCAATGGCTTTAAACAAGAAGAGGGGAGATTTAGACTAGCTGTTAGGGTGACATTTTTTTCAATGAGGATAGTGAGGCAATGGACAGATTGCCCAGAGAGATGGTAGATGCCCCATCCCTGGAAACAGCCAAGGCCAGATTGGATGAATCTTTGAGCAACCTGTTCTAGTGGAAGGTATCCCTGCTCGTTGCAGGAGTGCTGAACTAGATGGGCTCAAAAGGTCCCTTCCAACCTAAACCGTTCTGTGATGCTGCTCTATAATTAAACTCTATACACAGCATTATTTCAGAGGTGAGCCACACACTTTTGACAGTAGCACAGGTATTTACTGACATAAGTCAACCAAGACCCTGTGTCTAGGTGCTGAAACAAATCTATCTACAATTACCCAAGACAAGTCTGCACACTGCAGTCTCTGCGTTTCAGAGGTTGAGTTTGCTGCATTTGTATGGTTTTCTATTAACTGAAACTGCAGAGTTATGGATCAAATTTAAATTTTAACCTGAATTTGGTTATTGTGCTTATTAATGCATTGCCAGTTTAGTAAAATCATAGTAACTTAGCTTAGGGTATTATCAGTTAAGTAAATATTGATCTGTCCAATACAAGCGAGTTGTATGAAATGAACATTGAGACCTTAAGTAACCTTAGACAAGAAATTTACGACTCAGCTGTCTCTCTGCAGGTTCATTTCCTCTCAGCAGCAATTCAAAAAAGAATTAATCCACTGCAGAATTAGCTTTCTCCAGAAATGCAAATCTGCTTCAGCAGAGCAGCATTATTTAAGCACTTTTATTGCTCAAGCAATTAGGGGTGACGTCTTCTTGGAAGAGCTTATAGAATTTGTAGAGTGTGAAAGTTACAGCAATGTGCAACCACAGTACAGAGGTGGAGATAGATGCAAGAAGACAGGAACCTGAACTGTATGGAAAGAAGCCAATTTTATACTTCATTATGATTTTAGATATAACCTTCTCAGCCAATGCCTCTGTTCAACATCTGCTATTAAAAATTTGAAGTTGTTCATAATCTTTGTATTTACATTTTCTTCATACTTCTGAATCATTACATTCTCTTGAAACACAAGGTTAAAGATACAGGGTCTCATAGTTCAATTACTCACCCTGTTGCAAACAATCTTGTGGCATAATATTTTGCAACCTTAGTTTAAAAAATTGTTTTCTTGCCTTCCAATGTAGAAGCAGATAAATTGTAAAGACAAGGACATTTCCAAAGAAGCAGCAAAACAGCTTCTTCCACAGCTACATATATACCAGGAAACAACACAGACATATATAGATTTGGTCTATTCACCTCCTTCAATACTGAAAAGCATTTGCAGTTAGAAATTGAATTATTTTGGGGGTGAGCAGGGAGAGGAGGCAATAGGGAAAGAGGAGATGGAAGAAAAATTACTACAGCAGCATGATGTTACATTTTTCTAGTTGTTAGACAAGAATTACTTCAATTTTACAGGCCAAAGAGTGATTCTCTAGTCTGCTATTTAAAGCACAACTCTAACATTTGAGTTCCTTACAGCATTGAATATTTTCACACATTCCATCTTCCCAAAGAGAGCACAAGTGACACCAGCCTGATTTCAGAAAACGAAAGAATGGCTAAATTCCCCAAAGTAGTTGAGTAAGTCAAGTAAAATTGTCTAATTTCCAGAGCAGAGCTGAGAAGCCGGTTTTGAGCTGTATCAGTTCCCTACAGAGAACATGGAGAGAGTTAAGGTGCATCCAAATGCTGACTCTAAGGAGCCAGCTCAGACAGACAACCTGTTGTGAATATTTGCTTCAAACTAACACGAACCCATCCCTCTGCTGGTTCCACATGGAGCCAGATGTGATTGGCTTGGATGTAAATATGCAAACCTTAATCCTTTTCTTTTAGTCAAATGAATGTTACCTGGAACAGCTACAGTCTGCCTAAAGTAAGCTGATGGAGAATATTCAGTACACATATGACTCTTAAGCCTGAGTCTTCTCTGGAGGCTTCCAGGTCAGACCTTCAGCTGCTGGAAAGTATTCCATCATCCTTCTGTAACAGTGGGTATAAAATTTCCCTCATAATTCAGCGCTCAGGCTCATTCTCTCTGCTGCCTTAGAGTGCAAGAATGGGGACCATATCTTTTTGTCTCCTCAAAATGTTTCCTAGCCATTAGGTCCCAGGCTGTTTGGGACATAGCAGCTGGAAGACAGGGACAAAGAGAAGTGCCACATCCTCTCTTTACCTTTTGGCACCATGAGCTGTTTGAAACAGAGCTGCAGACTGCCTGGAAGGCAGCTGGAAGGGAGAACACCGACACATGCTCTCACTTGCTCTGGATGCTGCCTCAAGCACGCAGGGGCCCCTGTGACCCACGGCTGTTCCCCAGCTGCTGCACACAGAACCCCACAAACACACACAGAACAGGGAGCCCCACAACCAGGAAAAGAGAAATGGAATTTTATGGGAAGACAGGATGGACTGCACTGGTGAGGCACTGGTCATGGCTTTTTCACAAAACCTTTGTTTGCTGTCTCAGCTCTCTTGAAAAAAAAAAAGTAATTAAAATGCTAGCTGCTGCATCTGTAGGTTGCCAGGAACAGAGCTGGATGTGGCTGCTGTGCATGAGGCATGATTGCACCAGCCCTACTCCCTTCACAAAAAAGCCTGCCTGCTCCAGTGGAGACAGAGTGTTGGAGTTTTGTATGCTTTGTTTTCACAATCAGGCATTAGTTTTGCTTAAGGCCCATGAATCTGGTCTTGTGGTTTTAAAAATAGTAAAACACTCTGTATGAGCTGTGCAGCATGGGGTTGGGGGTTTTTGTTCAAGTGGTGTAACAAAATGGGAAGATAAGTCGTGTGTAACAAGCCAGGAAATTTCAAGAAAAAACTATTTGCTGTAAGTTTCTCTCTTGTTTTTACAGTTTGAAAAGATTTTCTTGCAAGACTTACTCATGGCCAATCTCACATCCTGGGATCCAAGTTAAATTCTTCCCATCTTATTCATCTAGTGAGGAACATAAATGTGTGAAAAGCCCCTAAAAGCAGCTATAACATAGAAAATGAATGGAACAATCCACAAATATTTCAATGTGGAGAATATTATGCAGTTAGCATATAGCAACTAAATTAGAGGCAAGTAAGCAACAAAAATAATCCCCAAACTTCACAAACTCATTTTAATGGAAAAGTACAGTTGTGAGAGTATCCAAATTCGAAACATGCTCTGCAGTATCCTTAGCATATGCTGTTTACTAACCCTGCATTCTGACAAGTATTCAGAGCCTTCTTACCAAAGGAGAGAACAAACCATCAGGTTTAGGCCCTGCGTTAACTGGAATAACCTTCCTCCTCCTCCATTTTAATGCTGGAGACAGTAAAACATTCAGGTATTCAAGGATTTGCATGCATTTTTGGAAACTGTAGACTGACTTCCCTGTTATTATTTAACCAAAGTATCAAGACTGGCCACAAGCAGCAGCGAGGCATTAATGCATGAGCTTAGTCTTTGTAATATGAAACATCAAAGGGAAAGGTAATTGAGAAACAATTTTTACTGAATTAAATACAATTGATTTGCCTAACCTGACTTCTGGCATGTGGAAGGTGGCTCCTTCTCCACTTGCAGGACAGTTGCAGAACAGGTTTGGTGAGCTGGTAGCAGGAGAGAAGCAGAACGCTGCACCTGTGGAAGTATCCAAGTTGTCCATGCATAAGCCACATATTATTGACAGGAGGCAATGGCAGGGGACAGCAGTGGTAGGTTTCCATTTGCGGTGGACAGAAGGCCCCATCTGCCTCCTTGGCTTGCTATCTAGATCGATTCATGGCTTGCCAGGGGCTCAGATCCAAGACGTAGCAGAGGAGCTACCAAGGATCTTGGGCTATCACTCCCTGCTGCTTATCCACATGGGTGCCAATAACACTGCCAGAGGAGATCAGTGGGGTCAAGAGTGCCTACAAGGATCTGAGAGCGAGGATCGGGACTTACAGGCTGGCCAGTCTGCAAAAATCCTGGACCAAAGCCCCTTGGAGCACATTTCTGGGCCCACGCAGAAGAAAGCAATTAGGAAGGATCACCATGGGTTTACCAAGCATCAGTCATGCCTGAACAATCTGATTGCTGTCTATGATAAAATGACTGGACTTGTGGACAAAGGGAGAGCAGTGGATGACTTTGACCTTGTCCTTAGCACTTGTCAGCCCTTTTTAAAATACTCTTCCTTCTCTCGACTTAAAAAATAAAAATTACAACCAATAAAGTTCTGTAGTATTTCTACCAGTTGACACATGGGTCCTTAGCAGCTTCTGACCACAGTGAGTTGGCTTGGAAGAAGAACTCACACAAATAGTTATGTGAGTCAACTTATGGCTTTGCCATGCTGCAGATATAGGGAAGATATTTTCATATCTATTTCCATGAAAAAACAACACAGATTTCCATTGTATTGACAGATTTTTCTCCCACATATAAGCAATGGTGCACACCCAGATCTCTTGGTGGAGGTCTGCAGTCCAGCTGAGTGGATATGGGCTGGCAGAGCACCTGAGGTAATGACACAAATGAGGAGAGGAAAAACAACTAAAGTGTCAACAACAGGACATGAAACTGAAGATATCAGAGCAGTAGCTTTAGAAGAAACTTTCTGAGCCTCTGTTCACCCTGACAATAACTAGTCACATTTCTGGAATCACCAGCAACATTGCACCTGCAGGTTTAAAGCATTGTCTGGAGACTGCAGTCTTCGGCCGAGAGCAGGTTCACCTTCCCTTTGTCCTTCCTGTACTTTTCCCATCTGGGTAAGTGAAGGCATTGCATGGAGATCTGCTGATATCTTGAGAACATTCTCTGTCACGTGTCATCAATGCTTATCACTCTTCTTGACCTCCACCACTGCTTTTAAGGTCTTCCCTTTCTAGGCAAACTCATCCAAAGCCTTCTGCTGCAGATCTCTATAGGTGATGCAACATGCTCATCCCTGAAGGGCACCAAAGCCACTCCACTCTGCCCACAGGCACACTGACATGGGTCTGAACAGACCATTCCTGTTTCTGTGAAGTAGTTTCTTCCAGAAACAGCCCCAAACTTCAGGGTGCTTTTTGACAGCAGTGAGATGCTGAGGTAGGAACAGGGGACAGGTACTTGCTTTCTGTGTGGCAAGATCTACACTTTCATCAGCCTATGGAAAATATTCCCTCATCTGGGACAAAAGCTCCCCAGCTGTCCAGCTCCTGAAGACAACAGCAAGAACACAACCGTAGAACAGCCTTCTCCCTACACTGGCAGCCCATCCACATCTTTGCCTTTCAACTCTGTATGTTGACGCTGACCTGTTTCTCTATCAGCTTCCTGCAGTGATGTTCTCCATCACCACTTCCATCCACTTTTGAAGGAAAGCAAAGTGTCCTTTGCAACCCATCGTAAGTCAATTTTCTTTCCTTAGAAACATCTTCCACAAACCTAAGAAAAAGGATAAATTCTTCTCAGAATCTAAGCACCCCAGACACTCATTTCGCACAAACAAGAGTGTCATTAAGCCAGGATCAAGAATGGCTTCAAAGGAGTAGAAACCCAAGACCTGAGAAGGAGATGTCACTGCTAAGAAGGAAAACTACCACCTGCTGGACCTGGGTGCTGGAAATCTGTTCTGATCGAAGAGGGCACTGTTCCTGCCTGTAATGTGGTCATCCTCAGCTCCTGAGTCATCTCTTGTGGAGAAGCCTTGTTCTTGTTGCTCCCTCACACTTCTTGCTCCCCTGTGGCACAAGGCCATCCTCCTGCCACAGGCACGAAGCGTCATAACAGTGATAGGAGTTCAGGTAGTGCCTTTGTGGTGCTTTTGCCTAGCTGCTTTTTCCCTTGGGCACCACGCCAGTGTAACTGTAGCCCTGTAATGTGATATTGTCACTGCTAGTGAGGTGCCATGAGCCTGGTATTGAGACTGCAAGGGCTCAGGACTGAGGCTTGTCTGCTCTGTCATAGTTTCTTGTGACCTGCCTGCAGCTTTATTTCATGTGGTTTGGATGTGGCAGGAATTTTTCTAACTGCCATATCTATACCAGATCTGTTTGGTTTATCTTTGTGTGGTAGAAGCATTGGTTGCTATAGGTGACAGTAAGAAGCAGTTGTCCCAGGTAGATTGAGAATTTTACAACTCAAATAAAATGCTATTGACTAGAGAAATACAGGTCTGCAATGACAACCACAACATGTGGCAGACAGGATTACAGCTATGGAATGAGAAGAGATGGAGCACAGGAATGGCACTGGACACCCCATGCTATAAAAAGATCAGTCATGATCAATTAATCTGCAGACCTGGAGCTGGACAAAACTGGGGCTAGGGCCAGGAAGAAAAGCAAAGAAATAGTATATAACATACATAAATCTAAATTTTATATAAATGATTCTATGTAACCTGGAGCTGCAAACCAAGGATGAAAGAAAGAGGTGTACAGGCATGTTAGCAAACATACAGTTTGTATGTACACAGTATTATGGATATCATACTATCAAAATGAACATCATATTTCTCCTGGTAAAGGATTCCACTTGCTGTAATATTCCCTCCCCTTACATGTTGTCCACTTGCTGTAATATTTCCTGCCCTGCCAACACCAGCATGAAACCGCTGACCTTCAGACACAGAAGAGCAATGGAAGGGTGAGGATAACACTAAGAAAATGGCAGAAACTAAAAGGTGTGTGCTTTACAATTACAGTTCTATTACTGCTATTACTATGGCTTTTTATCTGTACATAAATATTCAACCTGCATTTTTTTCTGTAATAATTACATCTAGATCAATAATGATTCCTGAATTAAACTTAAGATTTTACCTTTGCTAACAATAACTTCTTGGCTTTTATACACAAGGTGTGCTTCCTCTTTGCACATAGACTTGAATGCAACATCACATGAGTGGGTTTGAATCTCTCTGTGTTGAGAGCCTCCACTGATAGCTTTTGATCTGGGATCTTTACCAGTTTCCAGTAGAATCATTGATATTTGTCCATGTGTTGCTTGTTCCATGTTTATGTTTTTGCTTCTGTATTTGCTTGTCCATACATAATATTCCTCGCTTGGATTGTTTTACTGTTTCTATACATATTTAATTAAAATGCCGATGATTATAATCCACATTTGGCTTCTATCACAAAGCAGAGACATGCTTCCAGCAAATTATAATTGACAACAAAACTAGTGAGTGTCACAAAGGTGAGGTAGGGATTCATAAAATTATAACTATTTAGTAGTAGAATAAGTTACTATGTTCCGTTCAGTGATTTCTACAGCTACAGCCTATGGTGTCCCCTCTGCATGCTGACTTACATTGTGAAAGTGTAATTAAATAGGTGACCATTGGAGCTACAGCTGTTGTTTAAGCCTCTTTGTGTTCAAGTAAAAGTAAGAATGAGTTCTTTCATTAGAAGGAGGGAATCAAATAATTTCCACCTGTACTCTGATTTACAGGGTTAGTTGCAATTCATTTGTGTTAATCATGAACATATATATCACCTTGGCTTCTCTTTGTTTCAAAAGTGGAACTGGTCTGGGAATAACCAGATGACCTTTCAAGAAGGCAAAGTGCAGGAAGGATGAAGTGGTAGTAATAATTCTAGCAAGGCAAGGAGTTATCCACTCAAGTGTTGTCCAGTTATCCCTCCTGGTGCCTAGATTCAAATTTTAGACTCTCAAAAGTTCCATCTTGCTTGATGCATAAGCCCTAAAAAATCTGGCTAGAAGTGTCAATGTTTATATGCTAACAATTTAGATTCTTTAAAGTTCTGTAGAGGATGGTCTCACCTAGTACACAGACAGGAGCTAAGGAGGAAAGAGAACACAGAGACTAGAGAAAGCAGTACTGTGATCTCTTCTATAAAAGAACCCTGAGGTTGACATCAGAGACAATGCTGCAGAGACAGTGTTTCTCTGCCTGTGGAAATCAGAATCTAAAGCTCTTTTTGAACACTCTCTCCATGAAACTACATTGCAGTTTCTCAAGTGGCACCTCACAAGCTTATTTGAACTGCAAGCAACCAACAAGTATCCTGCTGATAGCAGGAGTCTTTCCCTGCACCAAACTTCACAGGATGTAATAAATGTGTGTGAATGAGGGAAGGGCCGGAGATCACTTTCAGGCTTTTGCAGTAAGACTAGAGTAAGCAGAACTGGCATACTACTGCTTAATCCTTGCTCCCTCAATCCAACCCTTTGCATGTGCATATTCATCTTCCTTTAATTTGTCAGACCTTACCCCCACAAATAAAAGGGTGGAACATTCTTGATACCAGGAAGTCTGAGATGAAAAGCCCTCAGCATCCCAACCTGTCCTACTTTGCATGGAATAATTATTGATTATTGAATCAGAGATTTATGGCAACTATAGCTCAAGTTTTAGAACACTTGCCTAGAAGCTGCTGAATATCCAGTATGACAGTGATATATTCAAAAAATAAGGACTGTAGCCCTTTCAAATTAAAGTAATGAAAATCAATACAAAACCCTATGAGAAGGAAAGGTGATATTAATTTTAAACAAAATTTATCCTCCACCCATCCTATCATTCTTTCCTCAGTCTTATTCATAGAAACATGTACACTGGTACTATGGGATGGATCACTTCTGACTAATACAAAGAATGAGATGTGCCAGCCGCTGAATCCTTGCTGGGTATTCTGAAATCTCTTTGCTGGTAGCTGTATTGGGCCAATTATTTTGTATCCTCAGGAGACCCCAGTTACTGAAGCATAATCTTTTGCCTCAGGAATTCACTTACAATAGCCTCCAAAAATGTTAGGCAACGCAGTTGCCCATTTTCTGTTATTTCCTCGTTTTGGGTGTCTTGGGGCTGCAGTCTGTCTTCCTGTTGGAATTCCAGGATGAGAGGGGCACAACCCACATGATGCAGCTGTACAGCCATTCTCTTGTTGTTAGAGTGCCGGTCTTCTGCTGCCGAGGCAGTGTTCCTGCTGCCTTGCTGCAAGCACCCCCTTCCTTAGCTGCTTCTGATTTTATTTCTGTCACATATGGCATTGCCCATTAATGCTGGCCATTCTTCCAACCTGTGCTCTAGTGCTTCTTGGGGTGCTTTCATGTAGGTCAGTTTCTGTTCATGCTGTCAACTCAGTCTGTGCATTTCTGTTCTTTAACTGCAGGTTAGATGTTTTCCTCCAGCCTGGGTGAAGGCATGACAGACTTGAGAGAGGGGCTTAAAGCACGTGCCTTGCCTCAACCTTTTTCATGAGCTGGAGAGACTCTCAAGGTGCTGGGTCTTTTTCTGTTTTACCTGTAGGCATCAGAATGCATGGAGAGAATGAGTATATTCCTATCAAGCCTTCCAGAGGCACTAACGTAAACAAGAACAGTGATGTATATGTGCAGATATGCTCACAGCTGTGGAACCAGACCAGAGACATCAAGTGTCACTCTCACTTTTCAGCCTTCTGATGTTTTCAGTCTTGTGATGGAGTTTTTCACGCTGTTTTTTGTAAACATGCACATGTTTTTTTAACTGTCTTTTTGTTTTTCATTCTTTCTCCTGGGAGGAGAAAGGTTTGATGGATTTTGCTATTGACCAGTGTGGTCGGAGAGGTGGTAGCTTCACCTTCCAATCGATGGTCGTTTCTAGAACCCTATACAATGGGAAAACCAAAATAAAGTTTCTCTCTTCTTTACCTTCTCTCGGGTGTAGCTGCGTTTTTCTCTGCGTTTCGTGTTGCTCGATAGAGTGACAGTCAAGTGTAGAAATTCTCCTTCTGGAAGAGTTCCCTATGGAAAGAGGACTCAAATATCAAATAATATGTCAATAGTTTGCCACCATCTCCCCCTTTTTGCTCAGCAGCTTAAGCCTTACTGAAATACAAGGAAAAAAAACACAGAACAAAGTTCATAAAGTTAAATTAATTATTATAACAACTCACAGACAAAATTCTTATTCTTCAAAACTCATTTCAAAACCTCATATATGGAAAGACAGTCCTTAGTCACAAGTCATTGAGAGACCATTGAAAGACAATACCATTTGTAGATATGAGGTTTGGAATTCCTAAAACAAATCTCTCCTGAAATACTTTATTTTTAAGGTTTGATAGACATACACAGAGCTGTAGAATTGCATGTGCAAGAATAACGGTAGTTCCTGCTGGAACTATGCACTACACTTATCTCCATGGCAGCCACGCAATTAAGAAAAGAATAAGCAAACATCATACTTCTTTCCCTCAGCCCTCTTCCTGTTTTGTTTTTTTTTTTGTTATTTGCCAGCAATATGTACTATGATGTTTGGATGAGAAACATCAAAGCTAAGAGAGTCATGTTACTGAACAGGGAAAGGTTAGAACAAGCACAGGTTAGAGAGTGAGACTGCACAGGAAAAAAATATAGTAAAGAATAGGATATAGGAAGAAGGTAAGAGAAACTGCAGTTGGTGCAGGACTTGATCAGACAGCCATATCAACCAGCAGCTTGCTTATACATCGCTGTCCTCATCTATCCACACTTTTATTCCTTTTCCCATGCTTGTAATTCCTGCCCCCCACCTTGATCCAACCCTTTTCCCACCCTTGTCTCCTCCCAGATAAACAACTGTAGTTACTTTTTCCCCTTTGGTTCCAGTTTTGCTCCATCCATAACCACATTTGGCATTTCTGATACCTTTAGCTATTAAATCTCAGCCTTACATGACACAGAATCATTAAGGTTGGAAAAGCCCTCTAAGATCATCTAGTCCAACTGTTAACCCAGCACTGCCAAGTCCATCTCAAAACCGTGTCCCCAAGTGCCACATTTACATATTTTTAAAATACCTTCATGGATAGTGACTCTACCACTTCCCTGGGCAGCCTGTTCCAATGCTTAACAATCCTTTCTGTGAAAAAGTCTTCCCAAACCTCTACAAGGTTTATTGATATGGTAACCTGGACACTGCAGGTTTTTTCCCAAGTTTGCACTCCCAAAAAAGATTCCAATATTACCCTCCAGTTCTCTTACAGTTATCTGGGAAGCTTGTCCTTCTCTCACACAGTTCCCCATAACCAGCTGTGAAATCCAGCCGTTTTTCTTGGTGTTACACTGTAATGTTTGCCAGCTGCTCACTTTGCTGTTTGTTATGTTTGGCAATTTCTCTTGCTATGTTCCCTATTTTCTCCTGCTCTGTTCCATTACCTAAGCCTCACCATGGGGCCTAGTCATCTTCATAATATATTTCAGTGGGGAAAGTAATCCATAATGTGTCCCAGTGCAGAAATCACAGAAAAATACAAATAACGAGTCCCCTAGATGGAATCACAGAAAACATGATTGGAAAGGATTTCTGGAAGTCATCCAGGTGAGTCTTGTGAATTGCCAAGGAAGGAATTTCACCACCTCTTTAGTCAACCTGTTTCAGTGCTTAACTACTCTCACCATGGAAGAATTCCTTCCTTACATGTCACTGGCATTTCTATTGCTCTGCCTTGTTGCTGGAAAATTTTTCTCTTGTCATTTCACTGCGCACATCTGATCCAAGTCTGGTGCAAAGTTCTCTTTTACAGCATGAAAGGAAAGTTTGTTCCCATATCCTATGAAGTCCACTTTTCTGCTTATCCCATCACAACAGCAACATGTGTGGTTCAGGACAAAGAAGAGGTTAAAAAAAATCAATTAAAATTAACCAAATAATTTAATGAAAAACAAAAGTCAGCTGCCTTTCCTCATAAATGGTTCAAAGGCCAGAGAGATGTATCAAATACATCACAGTTTTCAATTCTGTGGAATCACTTCCCCTAAATCAAGGCAACCTCTTGTACAGAGAGAAAAGGGAGGGGAGAGCCTTGGGTTTAGAGCGGAAGAGGCAGGAAGCTATTCCAAAGCTTTAAATGAAAGGAAAGGTACTGTCGAAAATTCAGAAAAGGAACTCGATACCTGGCTAAGGATGTTAGTATTGTTTGAGTTGCTAAGCAACTACATAAGTCATTAATTTCAACATTAAGTAAATTCTGTTATTTCAAGAATGAATTGCAGTCTACTTTGTATTATTTAGAAGAAACCAAAATGTGCTTTGTAGTGATAGAGTACTTCTCAATCTTTCGCTTTACAGCAGCCTGCCACTAACATATAACCCTCATATACTGGTTAAAAAATATAAAATTCTTAATCCAAATCTGGATACCCAGATAGAAGCAGCCTTCTTTCCTCAGTTTTTCCCCTTACCTTGAGATGTTTTAACTTCACCAAACCTGAAGCTGATCTCTACCACTCAAGTCCTTTTATTTTTTTTATCTGCATCTCTGTCAGTTTATGGCAGAAAGATGTATTATAGTAATCAGTGTTCTACTGAAGGTACAGCATCTTTTTTGATGCTTATCAGATTTATGAGCTAAAATAAGCCCTAGTCAGCATAGATGTTAACTGTTTCAAAACATGCTGTTGAAATCATCCCTGAGTACTTTTTTTTTTTTACTTTTTTTTTTTTTTTTTTTGGTGCTGAAATAGGTGCCAAAGCATATTCAGACATTTTGGTTGTTGTACCATCTCATGGTAAAGAAAAAAATTCAGTGACATGAAAAAAGAGAAAGCCACACAGGATAAGATGGGAAATCATTTAAAAGAAGATCAGCACCTTAATACATTTGCAGATGCAAGTATTTACTTATGACCTTTTGTGATTTGTACTGTGTAAGAAATTTGTCCCACATACTTAGAAGTAATACATAGATCATTAGATCATTGCATAATTTCTCATCAGTTAGAATTATTCTGCTTTCAGTTGTATCATGAATACGATGGGCCAAATGATAATTGTCACCTAGTGAAAGCTGGAGACATTTTACAGATCTCAACAAACCAATTTACACTGGTCAAGCACCTGATTCATCCTTCTTCCTCCTCTCCTGGCACTTCTTTATTGCTTCATTGGGGAAGGAAGGTAATTTCACATTTCCAGTCTATCTAGGAATTTGTTTATTTTCACATGGGGAAAAGTTTCTTCTGGGTGTTATTTGGGGGTGAACAATAGCCTCAGAACTTAATTCAAAAAACAGCTCTTAAGCACACAGTTGCATCATGAATATTTATCTGGCCGCATGCAGAAGCTCTGAATATCTTGGCTCCACTGTTCTCCTTCTGCATGAGACCCCGCCTTTGTTGGGAAAACGCTGCCATCGCAACCAAGGGCAGCAGAAGGCGAGGGGGCTGGCAAGCAGGGAGAGAAAGCAGGTTGGCTTTTCAGGCTAATTACAAGGTTTTGTGTACTGGGTCACCTTGTAAATGAGATACGATGCTCAGAAAGCTGCAGCCAAAGCTGCTCAGCAGAAAGTGGAGCAAACGCACAAAGGTTCTGCTGGTGTTTAGCCTTTCTTGAACGCAACCTGCAATTTCCATGGTGAGCAATTACAATGGCTCTAGAAAATTGGTTCCTAGGGCATCTTGCTAAATAGACAAAAGTTGTTTTAATATGCCAGGCTGTAAAACCGTTCACTCCGGGTCTGGTGAGTGATCTGTATCAATAGACTTCTCCCCTCAGAATTTGTTTGACACACTTGCTAAAATGCATTAAAATTAATTTTAACACAGCCTCAACGAAACAGATTGGAGCAGCTTTGCAAGCTAATGCTGCTTCAAAACATTTTGTCATATTGATCAGTTTAGCACTCCTTCAGTTTAAGGCTGGCATGATTTCTAATTATCTGTACTGCACATGTAAAACATTTCTAGACTATCTGAGGAACAGATCTGAAGGCATCTGGAGTCTGGTTCCTACATCTCCTCTGCCTGTGGCCTGTGCTTATGTTGTTCATTCACCTTATAATTCTGCAATCTGAACCACATTTGCCAAAGGAATATTGTGAAAATTAGTATTTTCACTGCTCTTTGGTGATGCCTCACCCTCACTCCTGCTATTTTCTGGATGACAGTGCACTGGTTGTTTATTTACACAGTAGGGTTCTGTTTTCAAGTGCTGCTTCACATAAATGAGCACCAAGGACACTTTTACTCTTAAAAAACTGCACAGGGCGTATACGTGTTAGACTCAGACCATACCAGGGCTGATGCCTGATACAGGGTATGGATGCTGTGGGGACATTAAATTGCAGACAGGACTGTAGGAGCACTTGGGGGCCCTTCAAGTAATTGCAGCCTAACGCACCTGCACACTGCACCTCAGCTTTACCTGTGCAGCTCTACAAGGAGAGGACTTTGCTGCTGAATATTTGCAGTCCTGGGGCTATTTAAAAACTGTGTAGATGTGGTGCTTAGGATATGGTTTAGTGTTGGACTTGGCAGTGCTGGGTTAATGGTTGGACTCAATGGACTTAAAGGCCTTTTCCAATCTGAACAATTCTATGATAGTGTTTACCTGAGGTGTTGATGAGGACATCAGGATGGACCTCTGTCCCTCACTATTCCCAGTCTGCCCCTCACAGACTATTCCCAGCACACCATTAACAAGACTTACTCTCTTACGGTTTTGGCTTTTTTCCTGTCTGCCTTGAGCAACACAGATAAGTCACTTTCAAAGAGAAAAACAAGGGATACAATGAGTCATCACTTTGATAGCTCAGATTAGGCACCTAACTGCTAGAGCTTGCTCATAAATTTGGGGGTCACAAGGTTTAGTTTACATCAGAGCCATCACGTCTAAGACCTACTTTTGGATTCTGCTTGCTTTTTAGGGAAATATTTTAGCCTAGCTCAACTTTTATAACTAAGTCAAAGAATGCCTGAGTGAAACCTTATGTTCTCCAATTATAAGAATTTCTCAGGAATGTAGTAGGACTGGTAAGATGATCTTGTCTTTTCTAGCTTTATACATAAGTGTTTTATTAAGTTCTTTATCTTCTTTTGAATTCTCTGGGTTTAATGTTACAGTTGCTCTGGTTTTGCTCCTTTTTTTTTCATCTTAGTTGCAGTAATACTAAAGGTTGCTGTTGTATAAGAGCTTCAACTGTGTGAAAAAATCCAGTCAATTTTGCATATTCTCTCTGCAACAATAGGGCAGCATCTTCCTTTAAAATACATCAGTCCTTTGAAATTAGCAAGCAACTTGTTAGTCAGTGCAACTAAACAGTAAAGAGGCAGTAAATCAATCCCTGCCCTCAGGTCCCTCAGTTCCACAGTTATTGCGAAATTAAACAAGATTTTTATTCTAGTGAACAGAGTCAATTCAGACCAATGGAAGAATGGGAGAATATTGTCAATTCCTCAGGCAAATCTAAATCTTTTATCCTGCCCTTACTGGGGCTGCCTCAGGACTGTTGCAAAGACAAATACTATAAAAATGGATCAGAATAGCCTTTTGCCTCATCATCACATCTCCACAAATACTGCTGCCTCTGCAATACTATTTTCTGTTGCTATTCCCGGGAGATAAATCAGCTTCAATAATTTGCAGCAATTTATAATTATTGATGAGTCTTCAGGTTGCTACCTTTGAAGGGAATACATATCCCATTAACCATGTTTATTAAGACCCACTTCCACCCCCTCTTATTCTACTGATAACTGGACAAAATTGTGTGGAAATTGTTCTGCAGGTTTCTAGCCCTGCACTTTACCAGATCACTTAGAGAAAACAGACCAGCAAAATTGCTATAATTCCTTTCAATTTTTAATAGCTCTCTTGTGCTGGGGCTTTAATCTGTATGAAATTGCTAAAGCACTGAGTAAATAAAGCAGCTGTTACAGCTCATGGAGCTACAATATGGCCATGGCTTCCTGGAGAATGTTCAATAATACCACACAAAGTACATATAGTCACTTATAAAAATAAAAGTTAGTAGAGAATATAGAATTATAGTTAAAGAAAGGACTCCCAGATTCTTACATGAGAAAATGTCAGTACTGTATGATATGCACAGCAGATGTGGAGCCATTAGAACCTGACAGATGCACAATTCCAGGTTGTGTAGGGCTGGATGATGCATACCTGTACATTTAAATACCATTTTATTTCTGTTTACAGAAAATATTTATCATGAATATAAAGGAAGCCATATAAAATAAAATATAAAGCCATGTGACTGTGGCTGTTTAGATTATTGTACAACCACAGGCTATGATAGTTTGAACTTTTACATATTCATTTAAATGTGTCTGTGTTTACTTGACCAGCCCCCGAGTGCAGATAAGAAGATAAGAAAAGGAAATGCCAAAGCTGTGAGACAGAAATTCTTTTTTTCTGTACTTTTCAAAATGCATCTGATGTAGTTCCCAGATGGCTTACAGGGGTGAGTTAACATGCTACAATATTAAAACTCAGTGAATTAAGCTGTTTTAAACTTAATGTTATATCAGTGGCAAGAGGTCTTAGGCACAGCAATATGGTTTTATGCTGGAGGATCTTTGTCCTCTATAACTCCCAATGTAATATTTACTCTCAAAAAGCACATGTACCTGATCCAGTAAATGCACATGTGGCTAAGGTCCTTTTCCTTTGCCATTGTTTAGAAAAGAGGATCTCTAAACATTCTATCAATGTTGACAAATTCTCTGAAAAAATACTGGAGGGTTTTATACGTGAACTGAAATTGACATATACTTTATGCAAATGTTTGCGTTAAAGCTGTGTACATTGTCTTTGCCATAAACGGCATGGTTCTGGATAAATACAGTGTGTGCAGATATCTTTGTAGATCAGGAATCTGACTTGCCAGCTACATTTGTAATCCTGAAATAAGGAAGAACACTTCAATCATCGAGGAACAGCAAAAGCAAGATTATATATTAAGGAAAGTATCTATTAGAAATAAGCTAACACAGCTTTTGGTGCAGGGAAGGCTTTACATAGATACAGGGAGGGCTGTTGGAGCTCCCTAAAAGTGTGTGTGAATGTCAGACATCAAAGATGCATAGACAGACTCTGTTTCAATTCCTGATGGCCTTCAACAAGATACCTTATAAAGAATCTTAGAGCATCTCAGGTTTTAAAAAGACTGGAGTCAATATTGGAAACAGTTCAGAGAAGAGTGGCAAGTATGATCTGAAGCACACAAAGGTTTCTGTATGAAGAACAGCTAAACAGAGTAGCCTGAAACCTGAAAAAAATATGATTGGGAAGGGAATACTGCAGTATTCTATACAACCACAAGTGAAGAGGAGAGAAGGAGATGTGTTCTCCATACATCTTCCAATGCAAGCACTAAGATTTAAATTAAATTAGTGGATGACCGAATCAAAGCAAATGAAAGCAGACTTCTTCACATAATGCAAATATGAGCTGTGGAACTCCTTGCTCTGAGATTTTGTAGATGTTGCAGTATAAAGGCATTCAGAGGGCAGCCCAAAAAAATTCATGGAGGAAAAAATTGAGACCTACAAAGCTCAAAGGTAATATACATCTAGATGATGATGTCACAGAATCATAGAATTGTTAAGGTTGGAAAACACCCTCAAGATCATCGATCTCAACCATTAACCTAGCACTGCCAAGTTCACCACAAAACCACATCCCCAAGCGCCGCATCTACACATCCTAAATCAGTGGAGACTGGGGAAGCGTAGCCAGTCAGCTGTGTACTGCTACATTGTTCTGAGGCACAATTTTCTCTGCCTGCAAATCCTCTCTTCATGTGCCTGTGATCTTTCCTTAGGCTGTTTGTGTTCCTCAAATAATGATATAAGGTAACAGCAACACCAGTAATTGCATGGCAAGCTTTGTAACTGATTCTATGATAAATTTTGGAGCCAAAAAGATGAGAGAAAAAAAGAGGTTTACTAATGACTTCCTTTCTTTTGCTTTCACCATGATCTCAGTGAGTTACAACATGTACTCCTAAGGGTTCTTTCCCCTCCACTCAATCTAAGTAGAGCATCTAAGCTGAACAGCAAATTAGATTTTTCTTGGAATCGTAATGCTCTGCAACCACGAGTACCAACCTCTAGAGATGACAGAGGTTATGTGTACCCAGAGCAGAGCAACTTTAGGAAGTCCATTTATATAAAAGCAGAAAGTCTGTCCAAGGAAACAGTGTGTCTGTGAAGCTATGTGTCTTCTGCAGTGTGCTGCATAAGCACAGAAATTCCCAGCCTGGGTAAAAAGCAATGTCACATTGTTTATGCCTAAGGTCTATGCCTAAGGTCTCTGAAAGAAGAAATGTTGTTGGGTTTCTTTAACATACTTCTCTTAAACAGTGTTTGCTGTATCACTGAATACATCTTTTGTTTTATTGAGTAGCAGATGCCTATTCAATTATTCATTTAAGTATTATAACCTAATAAGTGATGACCAGAAATTTTATTAAATAATCTTAGACCGAGTGACATCTGGTGTTTGATTAGAGACCTATTCAAAGCTATTTTTATCTGCTGGAACTTCTTGGGTCTTACGCTTTGACCAAATCAGAGAATGTCTAAAAAAGGTATAGGCCAAAAGTAATAAAATAGTAGGTAATAGTCTTTTACTGAAAATGTAGTAAAACTTTAAAACAAATAATAAGCTTGAAGATTAAATTTCTCATATATTTAAATGCAAATCTCTTAGCTTAGCGGTGTGTTTCTAAGGTGACTAAGGGTGAAATATTTTCTCTACAAAAATGGGACCTACCAGTGATTTCAGAGATAATTATAAGCTTCTGTTTGTTTACGGAGAAGGACTGAAAATCTCCATGATGGTACAGAAATGGCTTGGTATGTGCCATTACATTTATACAGACACGAGAATTTTGAATCCCTAGTAACACTCCAAATAAAAGTTTATGAATGTCAACAATTAACATGCTTTTTTTTGCTGCAGAAATGATATAAGTATCACCCAAGCAACTTACTAAATAATGCAGCATGACACTAATTTGAATTACCTTTTCCCAGATTATATATAGAAGTAGCTTTGCCTTCCTTTGAGGAATATTGGATAAATTTGTTTAATGTAATGAAATTGCAAACAGCAAGTGAAGTAGGTCAGGTCAGGTCTATAGGAAAAGAAATTTTAAGTGCCATTCCTTAGCACATGAAGAGACTTTTCTTCCAGGAGAGGAGAAAGAATTGTTTTGGAAATTTTCATACTGTGCAGGAAGATGTTTCTTTTTTACTGTCTGCATTACATCTTGTTGAGACTAAATACAATCTAGTTCTCAGTATGAAATATGTCACAATACAGAAAATACAGATTCCTGATTTAAGAGCATTACAAGAGCTGTTACAGAAGTATCCTTTATTGTGTGCTTGCTTCTCCATTACTTTAATTAAGAAAATATACAGAAGGATCTTAAGCATATGGAAGTAATTGAAATATATGCAGCAAGCACAGTTTTCTCAGAGCAGGGCAGATATTGGGGCACCTTGGCTCTCTGCTCTGCAGAGCTGGAAGGACATCTGGCACCTGCCCAGAAATGCTGCAGCTATTAATCATAGCAGAGTAAGAAATGACTTTGTGTTGAAACATTAGTATCCAGAAATATTCTTGGCAGGGATATTTCTCTATTATGCTGTTAAGCTGAATGTTTGGTTAAGCTGAATGTTTGAAACACTTCTTACATGTTTTTTAAGTCTTTATTTATAGATTTCACCTTCTAAATACATTTATTTAGCAAGGTTTCAGTAAAACTACAAGTTCAGCGAGTAGTTTCTAACTCATCTAGTTAAAATCTCAAAGATCACTTAGGGCAAAAGAAGTGGATTGCAGGGTTTATCTGCTCTATTTCTGTGATCAGAGGAGAGTCAGAGATGAGATTATAGAGTACCTGGGGTAACTGCTAGAATCACACAATAAGCACTTTCAATCACTTGGGAACTGCACTCATCAAGAAAGCAATTTATAAAAACATCACAATATGAAATATCTGGGAAATTGTCAAACCATTCCCACCACTTAGCAGTTCATCCAACTGAATTAGAAAGGTCAATCACTGAAACCCAAACTGCTCTGCCTAGGACGACTTTTTTGCCATCAAGAGACTCTCTTCTGAGTAGTATGAAACAGATTGTCTCAGGCGCACTGGTGATTCATCTTACACTGAAAACTGGCTAACAATGACAGTGCCTTGATCTGCATGAAAAAAAAAAACTAAATTAACAAGAGCTATAGGTTGGATAACCCAACAGCTGAGCAGCATCCAACTCCTGTAGCACCTATGTCTGTCCCTGTCAGACTGCACTGCACTTGTTCTTCACAAGGAGGTTTAAGCAAAAAATGTTTCAAGGACAGGGGAAGGCTGGGCACCCAACTGCTTCTCCTTCCGGTAAAACAGGGGACAGAGAGGATGCCGAGCCTTAACACAGGTTGCAGCAAAATCCTTAGCACCTTCTTGATCCATTGCTTTCTGTGCCTGAGCACAAGAATTTTACACTGACTTTGTTTATCCTAAATGGAGCATAGGAGCACACACTCCATTTTAAAGAACTGTGTACTGAGCAGCATTATCTAGCGTCTTCTCATCTCACAATGTAAGTAATAAAGATAATTGTTAAAAAATAATTACCTGTAATTACATATTCCCTATTATTTCTAAAATCTTACTAATCTTACTAAAAATTCAAGGATACACTTGAAACCTGAATGGCTTCAAACTTTCCTTTGAGATAATTAAAGGGCAACAAAAATCTATTTTAGAAGCTTTGCTGCCTGGCTGTTGTTGTTTTAATGTTACCCTTAAATAAAATTCCATCTCACCTCCAACCATGCAGGTAAGAGAGTGGGAAAGAGGAAAGATCTAAGTCTCCTTTACCAAATGCCTTGAAGGTTATCATCAAACAAAGCAGACATCAGGATAGTTCAGACATGTGCTCCTTTTCAGAAAACCAATTAACAAATGAGAAAAATTAGGTTGGATTTTTCTGTTCCGTATGCAACTGGAAATGGAAAACACCATTGTTTCTAGCAATTCTCATTCTACATTATAAACTCACATACACGCATTCTGGCCACCTCTTCTTGTCTGAGATAAACATAATTTACAACAATTACCTCTCATCAATATTATGCTAAATAGGGTCAGTTGCAGCAATAGTAATATTTTGAATTGCTAGCCCACAAACAGTAAGTGATGCAAGCATAAAATAATAGAATAAGAAAGTATCAAAAAGTTGGAACAGAAGCTGACCAGAACATGAAACCTGATGATTTAACTGAGAAGGTTTTTTCTGGTTTGTGGGTTTTTTTTAAATTTATTTTTATTTGTAATGTATATATCCACCATCCAAAACAAAGTTTTCTTAGATTCCTCACAAAACAAAGGCAGCTGAGATTTCGTGATGATGTGACCTAATGTTATACCCTAATGCTCCGTCTCCATTAACTATCCCAGCCATCATGTTTACCGCAACTACTTAGATATCCAGGGAAAGCATGTGATCCATGCTTTGGCTGTAAATCACCTCTGAGCTGGGGTAGCCTGAAACCTGAAACCTTCTTCTGAAACCTGGGAAGCCTGAAACCTTCTTCTCATCAGCAGGCATGGGTGTCAGTGTTATGGGTAGCCATCTTCACTGTGGCCAGCCTAGGGTACTTAATTCATTAACTAATGACAACAATAAGTCAACACACTTAGAGAGCAGACATTTCACGCATATTCAGGGCCTCTGGGCTGTGGAGCTGCTCATCCCTCATGGCTCTCTCACTCCAAACTAATCCCAGGACAACGGGTGATGGCTTCAAACTGAAAGTGGTCAGGTTTAGGTGAGGAATTAGGAAGAAATTCTTCATGTGAGGGTGGTGAAACACTGGAATGGGTTGTCCTGAGAAGCTGTGAATGCCCATGTCTGGAAGTGCTCAAGGCCAGGCTGGAGAGGGCTTTGAGCAACTCCCCCATGGCAGGGGAGTTGAAACTAGGTCATCTTTTAGAGCCCTTCCAGTGCAAAATATTCTGTGATTCTATGAATCCATGAGATATAAATAAGACTTCATGGAAGCACCAGTTTAAAGAGTCCTACTACACCAAATCCAACACAAGCTGGTGTCAGTGCTAGGTGACAGAATACTCCAGTATCCAGACCAGTATCTACAGGCCTCTTGGCTCCTAAATGTCCTCTCAAGTACAATTTAAATACTGTTTCCCCTGCCTGCTGTCCAGTTTTGCTCTTAAGCTCCTTTTCTGACTACATTATACACAAATGAAAAATCCTCTTTACTTGTGTCCTACATACATCCCACTTGGCAGTGACAGGCCTTGCTCCAGCAGCTCCTAGGGACCCAGGGGCAATCCAGGCTGAGCCAAACAAACATGGAGCGCTTTTTCCATGTCACTCCTCTCTTCCAAGTTCATACAGTAAAATTGTGAAGGTGAAAGCGATTAGAGGTGGAACAAATACAAGAAAAAGCAAGTGTGCAGGGCAGGGTAATGTCAGGCAGCAATTAGATTAACTCAGACTGGTAGGTAACAAATTTTAAAAGGACACCTGGTTTTCTGTTTTTGTTTTTCCTCTTCCTATGTCAAAGTTTGGTGGTACCTGGCATCATGGATGGGCTGTGCTCCAGGCAGGTAACTGAGCACAGATGGTGCTTCAGGTGTGCAAACTATGGCACCAGTAATGCCAAACATGCCTAAATCCCTGTTAAGTCTTTAGCCGGCTAGGCAGGCCTGCCATTGAGCACATGCATATTGTGCTATTTTGGGGCTCCTGCCCAAAAACACTCACTCCATGTAGCAACCAGAGAAAGTTAAAGTAATAATACAATTTGCTGATGCAAAAGGTCAAGACAGATCCGGGAGAACAAACATAAGCACAAAGGGCTCCAGCTTCACAAACACCCAAGACTAAAAGGGCTCCTCTTGCTCCCACTGCAAACCCGATCTATCCCCAAACCTCCCACCCCTGGGTGAGGAGCCACCATCCTGTTCCTTACTGGGGCTCCCTCATGTATGAACAGTCACAGATCCCACAGATGAGCCCACAGCTAACCAACACTTCAGGTGACAATTGCTGATCCCCAAAACCTCCTGTTTCAGGCATTAAAATGGAAGTTTTCATTATAAAACCAAAGCTGATACCACCTTCAGATGTAAAATTTTAAGAGCTATGTTTTGATACACATTTTATCAGTGTGACACTGAGGAACATGCTATTTTTTTCCACAGCTTTCAGTTCACACTCCAAAGAGAAGCATACAAAAGAAAAATGTCAGGATTCAGATTTTTTTCAAATTTTTATTCAACAACCTGCTTGCAGAAAAAGAATAAACAAAAGCTTACATTAAATACTGTACAAAATATTACAGTTGTAGAGGAGCTAGTCCCCAGGTATGCTCACTTTTTATATCCTTAGCCCTCTGCACTGCAGCTACCAGAACAAAACAAGATCTGAAGGTTTTCCTGGCTGCAAGTAACTATGACACATGAGAACTGCAGCCCTTGACAGGCTCCTGCTCAGTAGAATTTGGCAAGACAAAAGCAGGCAACTGTTCGTACTGCAGTAAAAAAATTCTGAAGTTTACAAATGAAAAATAATCAAGTGTAATAAACGCATTTCTCTTAAAAAAAAAACAGATGAGCCCACAGTCCTGAGGCACACTTTTCAGAAAACAAAAAAACCATGTTTTTCTGCTATGGAAATGCACTTTGTGGGAAATGCTCTGCATTGATGACCTGTAGGCAATTACACTTCTCAAACCCTCCAGGAAAGAAAAGCAGATTACCATAGTAAGTTTCAACCACAATCACTGAGTAGAAGTCTTCAGAAAGATTCAGTAGCTTCAGACCAGAACCATGAGCAATCATCAAGCTCCTTTACAGTCACCACTGCCAATTTTAATACAGTTGTTAGGAGGCCTTGGATTCCCTCTCTCTCCAATCAATGTTTTTATAACATGGTGTCAGTTTACAAGACATTCTTAGAGCTTTCAAAGGCCATCTTAAGGAGGAGGATCTTCTCCTCTAATAGCTTTGTACTTTGCCATATCTTCTGGGAACACCTTTGTCAGTTCTTGAATTAACAGGCTTTTAAATTTCTGGAAAGAGAAAAAAATGTATATACATCATCTGGACAATTTATTTAGATTTCATCAAGCAATGTTACCTGAACAGAAATGTTTGTACCCAAAACACCTCTCAGTGAACTGAAGTACCCAAAAACCCACAAAACTACTCAAACAAAGAAAGTTATGTGGATTTACAAAATCCACAGAAAATTCCCAAGTGAAATCCACGAGGAATGCACCAGGCAAACTAAAATAAATGTCTGTGAATTCCCAGAAATTCACTTGCATTTTCTCCTAAGAAATACAAAGCAGTTGGACCTCTCTAGTAAGCTCTGGTGCACCAATACCTGCCTGACCTTATTAAGGAAAGCTGATTAAGGACATGTCCTCTTGATTTGATACAGAATCCACTCCACCTCCAAAAAGCAACTCACACCTGCCTTAGAAGTACACAATTTCACAAGCTCAGAGAAAAGAAAAAGCAGCTCAGGACTTATCTCCATATGTCTACATTCTGCAGTACAGATTGTCATCCTCCACACCAGGTTCAGCCAAAGAACATTCTCAGAACTCACTAAACTTCCTTTTCTCATTGTGTGTTTCTGCAGTAGTGCCATGAGTTAAACAGTATCACAAAATGCTTAGGTTCATACTAAATGAAAGTACAAATTCAGAAACCCCTAAACACTGCCATGCATTTTCACTAATTTTATAAAGGCTAACTGATGACTGTAGACCATATTTGACATTTTAACCCTCTACTATCCATTCAAGACTGGGAAAATACCCCTTTTGTTTTGCTTATTTTTAAGTTTGCACACAGGAAAATTACACACCTGCAAAAAAACCAAATAAAATATCTCTACTGCTACATATAGCTTTAACCAACATAAAATCACAGTGAAAGCTGCATCCCCAACTGTGGGATGAACTACAGGTTTCCTTTCCTGAACAGGCTATATCAGCGTCAATTAAGATACAGTGATGCAGAGCAATTTCTAAGAAAATCACACAGTAACAGAAGTTAATAACTGCACTTATCAAATACATTATTGCATTATCCTTCCATTAATTCTAATGAAGGCTTACCTTCATAGTGTCAATTTTTCCTTTCACTTGCTCATTTTTAGCCAAAGCTCGCTCCAGACACTCTTTAGTGTAAAGCTGAGGGTTGCGGCCTTGATCTATGTATCTGAAAATAGAAAAGACACTGCTAAATTATCATATTCCTACTAGGATTCTCTACAAGGTACAGAATTACTCATCTTGCTGTCTTTTTCTTTCTACTATTACCTGAAATGGGCATTTTAAAAACCACCACAGTTAAACTCAGCCATTACCAAAAGGCAGCTCAAGGACGAGGCCATGGCCAGCAAACCTCTGTTTGCAGAAAGCCTGGAGAGCTTTGAACAAAGTATTAAAAGCACACCAAAAAATATACATATCTACCAGCTCCTCACAGGCAATAAGCACAGATGATGAAAGGAAGATGGTCCTTTTCCAAGCAAATGGAAGGGCACTGACCAGGAATTGGCCTAGTTAGGACATGGTGAACATTAAGCACACTGGAATATGGCACCCAGCAAATCAAGGATGAGGAGGAGCTGCACATACCACAGTAAAGAGTAAAAAATTAACACTGCTGTATCAGCAAACCTGTGTGCAATTTTGTTTTGCAATACAATTCCTGGCAAAGGGAAATTCACTAGAGAGAACATTTAAGTCATCACAAATTTACAGCTGGAGTAAAAGCCCAACTGAAAAAAGCCGTGTAGAGCCAGTAACACACTGGAGTACAGCACACCAGTAACATCTGGACTTAGAAGAAACACTAATAAATTAACTTATCAGCTGTATCACAAAAGCTCTCTAGTATACTCTTCCTCTATGTTTTCTTCTAATGTTGCAATTTTCTGCCAGACTGCCACTCCTGAAACTAAACATGTGAGTACTGACTTACTTTATTTTCACTTCCAACTTTAAATCCCGATCCTAACCTAGTGTAAAAGTCTATTTTTAAAAATGAAAGCTGACTTACTAAATGGGTGTCCCTGCCCATGACAGGGGTGTTAGAACCAGATGCTCCTGAAGGTCCCTTCCAACCTAACTCATTCTGTAAGGTTATGAAATCACTAAATTCAGCAGGATTTGTGTTACTGCCCACATATGCAGAAGTAAAAAAAAAAAAAAAAATCCAAAAGGCCAGGCTGGACAGGGTTCTAAGCAACTTATCTAGTAGGTGGCATCCCTGCCCACGGTGGGGGAGTTGGAACTAGATGAGCTTTAAGGTCCTTTCCAACTCAAAGCATCCCGTGGTTCTATGAAGACAGATGTGTGTTTTATCACTTCTCCT
>VXAX01007760.1:215681-233416 GCA_013399835.1 Leptocoma aspasia | reverse complement strand
CCGGCGCGTGAGGGGAGCCCGGGCCAGCGGCGGTGCCGCCCCCACGGCCCGGCCCGGCCCTGTGCGCCCGGGCGTGGCCTGGGTCCGGCTGCGGGCCGTCTGCGTGAGAAACAGAAGCGGTGACGGGCAGAGGTTCTGCTTCGTAGTAAACCCCACACTGGAATCACCTGGGGAATAGCGAAACGTAGAAACGCAGAATCCCAGAGTGGGTTGGGGTGGAAGGGATTATCCAGTTCTAGTTCACTGCCGTAGGCAGAGAAAACTCCCACTAGACCAGGTGGCTCAAAGCCCCTCCCAGCCTGGGCTTGAACACCGCCGGAGATGGGACATCCACGGCTTCTCTGGGCAGCCTGTTCCAGTGCCTCANACACCAGTAACATCTGGACTTAGAAGAAACACTAATAAATTAACTTATCAGCTGTATCACAAAAGCTCTCTAGTATACTCTTCCTCTATGTTTTCTTCTAATGTTGCAATTTTCTGCCAGACTGCCACTCCTGAAACTAAACATGTGAGTACTGACTTACTTTATTTTCACTTCCAACTTTAAATCCCGATCCTAACCTAGTGTAAAAGTCTATTTTTAAAAATGAAAGCTGACTTACTAAATGGGTGTCCCTGCCCATGACAGGGGTGTTAGAACCAGATGCTCCTGAAGGTCCCTTCCAACCTAACTCATTCTGTAAGGTTATGAAATCACTAAATTCAGCAGGATTTGTGTTACTGCCCACATATGCAGAAGTAAAAAAAAAAAAAAAATCCGAAAGGCCAGGCTGGACAGGGTTCTAAGCAACTTATCTAGTAGGTGGCATCCCTGCCCACGGTGGGGGAGTTGGAACTAGATGAGCTTTAAGGTCCTTTCCAACTCAAAGCATCCCGTGGTTCTATGAAGACAGATGTGTGTTTTATCACTTCTCCTACCTTTCTGCCTTCTCACAGGCAGAAGACACTTCTGACCTCCTTTCTGCCTGCTCACGTTTTCATGAGGCATTCAGAAGGACCGGGTTTGAGACAAGCAGCCCTCAGCCAAAATACCCACGCTACAAATCCAGGCTACCTCCAGTCACCGAGAGCAGCACCTCCCCTTCCACGCACACACAGACTTACTCAAAAACTTCCAAAGGCACGCTGATATCGTGAAGCTGCTGCCGGCATTTGTCGATATCCTGCAAGCCCGTTACCATGAAATTCCTGTTGGGAAGAAAAACGAGTCGAGTTTAGCCGATTTCGGGGCCGCTGAGCTGCCCCTGACGGTGGATGCGAGGCCAGCGATACCCAGGCAGGGAGAGAGCCCTGAGGCACCACCCTGGGCCTGGAGGGGGAAAAGGCCCCGCAGCCCCGCCCCCGACAACGGCCCCTCACAATTTCTGATTGAGCCCAGTCTGGCTGCTGGGCTGGAAGTCGCTGACGATGATGCCGAGCTGCCTGATGTTCTCCACGAACTTCTCCAGGTGCTCCTCCAGGGAGTCGANCTAGACCAGGTGGCTCAAAGCCCCTCCCAGCCTGGGCTTGAACACCGCCGGAGATGGGACATCCACGGCTTCTCTGGGCAGCCTGTTCCAGTGCCTCACTGTCCTCAAAATAAAGAATTTATTCCTAGTATCCAATCTAAACGCACCCTCTCTCAGCTTGAGCCTATTACTTCTTCTATCATGAATCGGTCCATGTTAAATAATCCAGCTATCATTCGTCCCTGTGGGAAGGTTGTCTGACATGCTTAGACCCCCACAGCACATCACAATGACTATATTTTACAAATAGCTTGTTTCCAGTATGTCTGTTTTGGGTTGAACCTGAGCAGATCAGTCCAGTAATGTCCGGAGATTACTTGTCCAGCTCTGGGGTTCCCAGCACAGGAAGGACGTGGACCCTTGGAGAGGGTCTGGAGGAGGCCACCACGCTGATCAGAGGGATGGAGCACCTCTTCTGTGAGGAAAGGCTGAGAGACTTGGGATTTTTCAGCCTAGAAAAGAGAAGGGGTGACCTAATTACAGCCTTCCAGTACTTGTTGTGAGTCTACAAAAAAGATGGAGAGGGACTTTTTACAAGAGCATGCAGTGGCAGGACGAGGGGGAATGGCTTCAAACTGAAAGACAGCAGGATTAGATTACATATTAGAAATCAATTCTTTACTGTGGGTGTAGTGAGACATTGGAAGAGGTTGCTCAGAGAAGCTGTGGATGTCCCATCCCATCCCTGAAAGTGTTCGAGACCAGGCTGGATGGGGCTCTATGCAGAAGGTGTCCCTGCCCATGACAGGCAGTTGTAACCGGATTATACCTTTCATCCCGAACTGGTATTGAATGTATTTTATGCATTTTGTAGCTATAACTTGCAGTGATTTCTGCTGCACAATGACAACCATCAGAATCTGCAATTCTTAGTTTCTTGGATGTATCTTTTTTTTCCATTTTCTATGCATGACAATAAAAAATTGAATAAATAAAATTGACCATCAAATGGTCAGTTTCTATTCTGGGTTACCATGCTAGACCAGTAGCAGGAAGTTGGGTTTTTGCAAAATATAGAGCACTGTTAGGGAGTTCATAGGATTAAGTATGCTAACCTAAAATTAAAAAGCAAGCAACTGTAAAGAGCACTGAATATTAAGCAAGATACAGGACTGTGCAGATGTGAAATTAAAAAATAACCCTAGGATGCAGATAACAATTTATCAATTCTAGGCCTTCACAAGTATTGTCATCCCATCATAAAGTAATCCCACTGTCTATTGATCAGCAGTTGCTGACCATCCTGTATCTATCATTGGCAGAATGTTGTCTGGATAGCAGAAGTCCGAGGGTTGCGAGATTTTAAGACAAGTACTTTGCACATGAGAGATCCTTGGTCTGAGGAAAAGAATAACTTTTTCTAATATTTGGAAGGAAGAATGTAGAATAGGGTGCACTTACCAAGTGAGATACGAACATGAGGAACAGGGGCATCAAGTTTTGAAAGAACAGTGTAAATACAAATGACTGTGTCAGATGTGGCTCTGCAGGCACAAGAGACTGGGATTCGAACAGAAGAGTTGCTTTATGTCCATCTTTGCATATGTGCAAACACATCCAGTGAAAGTATGGAGCAGAACCACTTCCATCAAATTCAGTAACAAACAAGGGCTATGAGGTACTTCCTCTCATTCCTGTTTGGGTGTAAACCTTTGGTTCTTGGAACTGAGTAAATATGACTTCTAGCTTGCTTGGGATAAATCCTCTAGATGTCCATGATCACATCTAACTCAGGGAACGTATTCAACAGAAGAAAATAATGAACGTTTAACACCAAATATAGAGATATCCAGCTCACTGTAAATTTGTATTTACTGGCCTGGTTAGGTTAGATTAATGAATTACGTAAGATGAATGTACACAGTGCTTTTAAGGTTAAAATTTGCTGTAGATATATTACCAGTTGTTAAATTTTTCTCATGATCACCAGCTTGGGCATCATTTTCATGTTCAAAGGTAAAATGTAAAGATGAGAAACTTGTGTTCCAGTGAGAGAGGTAGAGAGAAACAGAAAGAAAGAAAGTCAGTCTGACAAATAACTGCATTGATCAATAGGTACGTAGAGACAGAAAGATTTAGAAAGAAAATGTCATGGCTCGTGATGTAAGTAACCGTATTGCACTCGTATCCTGATTTTCATACAGGGACTGGGCAATTACAGACTTGTAAGCTGGACATCTGCACTGGCAGTTAAGTGGGGTTTGTAATAAAGGATGGAATGAGAGGCCATATGGATCAATATGACCCATTTGGGAAGAGTAGCACAGATTACATGAAAGAAAATCCTGTTTTGCAAACCCCTAATGAGTTTTTCAAGGGGTCAGCAAGAATGTAGATAAAAGTCATCTAAACCATACAATCTACTTGATTTCCCATCAGGTCTTAGAGAAATCCTTAAAAAAATCTTTTAAGGAAATAAAGGAATGGAATAAGGGGAAAAATCCTAGACTGAATAAAGAACTGAATTCCAGATGGGAAATGCAGAACAGGGGCAAACATTTAATTCTTGCAAGGGGAGAATTGATCCCAGAAGAGTTCAACGGGGAGCTAGGCTGAAAATTGTGCCATTTAGTATGTTCATAGATGACCAAGAAGAGAGATCAGATGGTACAATGAGTAAATTGGCTTATGAGAAAATTGTTTGGCAGACTAAAGATGAATGCAGTTTGTAAGAAACTGTAGAAGGACCTGAAAAGACTTTAAGATGGACTGTGTAAAGCGATGCACATAGCAAGCAAAAATCTCCTAGTTTCACATGAAGACTCATGACCTCTTGACCATTACCACACAGGAGCAAGACCTGAGGATCAGAATAGAAAGTTCTTTGAAAACATCAGGTCAGCACTCAGCAGTGTTCAGAAGTCATGTGGAGAGTTAGCAATTGTCAGGAAAGGAATGTGAGAACAAAACAGAAAATGTCGTGCTACTGCATAAATCCACAGTTTGCCCCAACCTTGAATGCTGTGTGCAGTTCTCATTCCCTGGAGTGGACCTGGAAAGGAGTCAGAGCAGGGCTGCCAAGATAACTGTAGCTATGAAATGTCTTCTGTAACAAGAAAACGTGAACAGACAGGGTTGAGAGATGCAGCCCACTAATGAGACTTACGGCCAATACTTCACTGTATTTACAGAGCCATGAGTGGTCTGGAGCCTAGACTGTCTTTCAGCACAAAAACCAGGGGCCATCAAAGTAAAGCCAAGAAGTGACAACTTCAGAACCCACAAAAAGCAGTGATTTTTTGTCATACAAAGTTCATAAACCCTGTGGGACTATTTGCCAATGGATGTTATGGACAGAAAATGTTTAGCTGTGCTGAAGGGAAAATAGGACAAATGCTTGGTGCACAGTCAGGGAGATGTAGGTAAACCACACCTGGCTCAGGAAATCCCATGCACTGAAGGTAGCCCAAGGCCAGGAGGGTAGTCAGGAAAGGTCTCATAGATGCTTTTCTTGTCTTTGCTCTTCAGCATTTACTTCAGGTTAGTGCTGAGCACAGGATACTGACCCAGATGGAGCCTTCATCTGAGTCTGGGGGGTTACTGCTAGGACGTCCTCCCTGCTTGGAATGTCTAACAATGACCTGTGCTGTGACGGATGCAGACAGATTGCATAATGGTTTCTTACCAAGCTGAACATAAAAAAGATTGATTTGAGACTGTTTATACAGCCTTTGGGTCTGGGAAAAAAGCTCAGCTCACAGTTCTCTTATTTAGTCTTACATATACTCCAGATAAACGACTTGTCCAACATAACATGAAACAACGTGGTGTTTAAGATTCATTACTGAAAGTCCTGAGACAGTCAACTTCTCATTAATACAAAAAGCAACATATAATTCATCTGTTTGTCCATCTCTAGAACTATAACTCTCCTCCCAGCTCATGTTTTCTGCTGCTGGCCAGTAAAGTGGAGGAAAATTAATAAAGAAAGTAAAATAGATCATGTTTTCTCTCCTGTCTTTCTCTGTTTTCTTCTGCATGATTAAATCACGTCTTCATTCTGCAGACAAAGAAATGGAGGTTGAAATTTCAGGTCATTAACTGGGAGCATCACCTGCTTAGAATTCCATTCTGTGAGCCATCTACCCTTCATTGTTTTAATTACAACAGGTAATAAGTAGAAGGGAAGCAGGGGAGATAGATGTGAACAGCCCAGAGAATACCATTCACCTGCTCTTGATATGTCAGGCTGATGGCAAGTTTGTTCAGGATGTTTTTCAGCTGACTCAGAAGCATGTGGTAGAGTCACATTTTATTGCATAAAAATAATGTGATAAAATAAAATAAACAATTTTTAAAAATCAATTATGCAGCTGAATAAGAGCTGTAATTATAATTTCCATAATGATTTTGTGTTTAGTAATGTGTTGATTAATAACTTGAAATAATACATGCCTTGCCACAAATTGGAGGATAATGCATTTATGTATCATGGCTGGATCTCAGTCTTACTGAGATCATCTAAATTTATTTATCTAAGAAGCAGCAGGATCAGGATTTTGTTCATAATATAATTTTGTAGTCTTCCAAGCCCTGCAGATCTGGGAATGTTCTGGGACATGATCCAAAGATAACTGAGACTCATGAGGTTCTTTCTATTGATGGTAAAGGACACTGGATGACAGTCTGTTCTCACAACACTGCCTCTGAGGAGGTCAGCAAGACACAGCAAAGGACTTACATATATGTTTCAGAACAGGAATATTATTTTCATAGTGTAGTGATAACTCATCTAGATCTGCAATACTGAAACCTTTTATTTCATAGTACCTTTATTATCCCATAAAGAATTAATTTTTAATTTTGTTTTTTAAAAATATGCTCAGAAATCAGTGGAATTATCTGTGTTTTTTTTCCCTGGAATATTAAACTTATTCATCAGACTCAGTTTATGTTACATCCATATTGCTGCCATATGTCATTTAAAGCAAAATTAAGGTCTACTCTTCTGAAATGCAGAGTTGCTTTCGATAGTTATCAAGTAGCTTTTTTTTACCACATGTGTGAGAAAGACGTGTATGTAAATATATATATATATGTACATGTATAAGTATATATAATTATACTCCTAGAAAAATGCTCCACTGATTATGCAATACTAACAAGTAAGGTTGATTTGCCTATTGCTGCTTTTTATTTTT
Organism: Leptocoma aspasia; assembly: GCA_013399835.1. Taxonomy (NCBI): domain Eukaryota; kingdom Metazoa; phylum Chordata; class Aves; order Passeriformes; family Nectariniidae; genus Leptocoma; species Leptocoma aspasia. The sequence continues at coordinate 226,764 of VXAX01007760.1, read as the reverse complement.
TCCCCTGTTACTCAGAATAAGTAGCATCCTGTATTTAAAACCTTTTTCATTACCAATGATACAGGAAAGAAGGTATAGGAATATCCTGGGCAGGGAGAATTTCTAAGACACCCAGACAACATGTGTGCTAGCAAATGAAAAAGACCTAGGACGTTTTTCCAGCACTGAGTCCAGCTGGCGTGGAGAAGCCCTTATTTGTATTCCAAATCCTGAAATGTAGCTGAAAGCAGTTCTGGAAGAATATGGGTGGTCCAGATGAAAAAGCTGACTGTGTACCTTTGTCACTGTTCTACAGTGTGGGTGCCTCTGGTCCTGTGTTTGTGTCCTTCCCTGTCACTTCTCATTTTTCTAAGGTAGATCTGTCAGTCACGGTGTACAGGAAAAAGGAAATAATGGCCACATGGGTTCAAACCACGGGACAAATCAGCAAATCAGAAAAATTACTTAGCATTCAGGGTTATGCCCCTGAAAGAGGTTTAGATAAGCAAGTTGAGCACAGCCATGGTCACAGCTGGTATGGAGCTACTGGCACCACTTACTTGGGGCTACAGTATCATAGAAGGATAGAATATAAAAGGATAGAATGGTTTGGAAGGGACCTTAAAGATCATCTAGTTCCAACTTCCCTTCCATGGGCATTATACCTTTTACTAGACCATGTTTCTGAAAACCCCATCCAACTTGGCTTTGAACACTTTCAGGGATAGGGCACCCTCAATTTCTCTGAGCAACCTGTTCCAGTGTCTCACCACCCTCACAGTGAAGAATTTCTTCCTAACATCTAATCTAAATCTCTCCTATTTAGTTTAAAATCATTTCCCCTTGTCCTATCATTATCTGCCTGGGCAAAAAAGTTGCTCTCCCTCTTTTTTATAATCCTGGGCCTTATGGGAATGCCCTGTAGTAGAGGCTGGAATCAGTGAACACTACAGGGTTCAGCCTGATCAATACAAAGGATCTCATGTTCACAGAAATCCCTACAAGCTGCCTCCAGTTCAAACTGACTACTAGTTCTTCCAAGCTATTTCTGAAGTGCACAGGTTTAAACCAATAATGATGTACGAATGTGTGGGTGACCATAGGCTCTGGGGGACTTAGAACATGGTGAGGCAAAATACTTGAATAGTCCATGCTGTCCTGTGGACTCTTGGGACATAGTCCTAGCCTGTTGGCTCTCTGGTATATTTTATCATGTCAGTAGGAATTCCTTCCTGGAAGGCACTAGGAGACAGGCAGGCAGTGCACCAAAGACTCTGTTTCTGCTATTATTTGGGAGGGGCCTTCAAGTGACTCTTCAATTTTAAACTCGTTCTTCACTCAATGAACTCATTATCAACTCTTGCATGTTGATATCCCACTGTCTCCACAATCTGCCTGCATTACTGTGAAATACACTTTACTATTCATACCCAGCATCCAGTCTTCAAATAGGTTTTATTTACAGAAGTTGCCTGAGGAAGACTCTAATTTATACCTATTGATTCTTTCCACAGCTCTGTCTAACTGATGAAGAAATGCTTTATTGCCCAGTTAGTTTAGATATAGATAGTATACATATCTATTCTGTGCTTTAATCAAAAATTGAATCATCTCTCAGACTTCTAAATAATAAATTAAACACACTGAATTCTTTACATCTTTTTCTTTAATGAATTTCAGCTTTTTCAGTGTTTCTGTTTTTCTTAATATCAGCAGAAAAGGGAAGGTGACCTGCACATTTCAGTTTAGTATTGGTCCCTGCAATGGTGTTGGTCCCTGTTCCCCCATGCCTTGTGCTTCTTCAGTATCCCTTCCCATTTATGCACTACAGGGCTGCAGAATTCCTCTATTGAACAAGATTCCTCTATGTCACTAGAATGTGACGATCTGGTACATAGTTACCACTAATTTCCTTTAATGTTTTCTTTTACAGTGAATATGGTCTGCAGTTACATAAACTTGCATTATTTGCTCCTAGTAAGATGACTTCACAAATGGTTTTTATTAAAACACATTTATTTCACAAACACAGCTATTCAATTCAGTCTGCTTCCGCACTCTATCGTTTTGCTGGCCTTTCTGTACACTCTTCTTTTATTTGCACGTTTTTATTTACCTCCAGACCATCAATACAACTATTAAATTATGGCAGTAGCAGTCCCCTGGAAATTCTACTGGCAATATTGCCAGATAAAGTCCCACTTGTAAACAGATCACTTAGTCTGTCATATTGCTCCCAAAACTGAATTTGGAATGATTAGATTGATGATGTGAGGCAAATTCCAGGTTAAGTCTGCCATAAGGGACTGCCCGAGGGTCCTCTTTTTACAAACTATGGATGAGTTCTCAGATTTGCCTTGCTCAGGCCATTAGTCCAATGCTATTCCAGCAGGCATCATGCCCCTGCATGTCTCCACAAGCCCTGGCTCAGGCTGCACCACATACAGCCTTATCATCATATAATAAAAACACTATTTTCATGGTCCTTCAGTGTCCCTGACTTTCCAAAACAGTTAGCAGCACATGCTGTCAGACTGCTTTCTGTACTGTGAAGGACGAAAAGCTGGAGCAGGAAAAGCCCATTCTCGCAATGATCACCTCACACACCCCGTAAGTTTGGCTCTTTTCTGTGCCTACTCCCTCCTTTCTGCTCCCCAGCACATGTCTTCAGACACAACCTCACAGCACGTCTCCGGGGAATACCAGTTGGCCCTCCTGCCCTGGCAGTTCTTCTGGAATGGGACAAAATGTGACTAGAGCTGGAGGTAAAAAAATCCATATGAGCACAGTTCACCGTGGTGTTGTGGCTGGGGCCTCATGTATCTTCCCTGATTTTCACCTTAGCAGGCATCTACTGAAGAAACAGAAGACACCATGGCAGAGAAGACTGATCATGCATAGGTAGGGAACAGCCTGCCCTGATGCCAGAGAAAGGCTGATGGAAGAGGAAGGGACAATTGGTTCTCAGAACAGGAGGAAATTAAATAAGTTAAACTGATTCAGAGGTGTTTGGTCCCCTGTCTGCTCAAGGCCCTGGTGCTACTGGGTTGACAGTAGCCCTTCCACTCTCTGTCTTCCCTTTGCCACCAGAACCCCAATGTCAGACCTGGTTACAGCCCTGGATGAGTACCACAGGCAGAGGGATGGGTCCTTGGGCATGCCTCATAAGACACTTCTGAAAATAAACACAACCTTCCTAGAAGCCTGGATAGGTCCTCCTTTTCCAGTTTTCATATATTTTTCTGCTTTTGCATTTCATATACAAACGCCACCACTGGCTAAGAGTTCAAGAATATGTTTGAATCTTGTTGCATGGGATTCTGCTGCAATAGCCAGCTATGGCTGAGAGGTTGTGTTTAGCTCTACCCATCACCACTGCTGTAGTTGTGGTCTAGGTCTACAACAGACCTAATTTAACCTACTATGAATGCATGTCTTAAACCCGAGAAGATTTTTTGTTTCTATTTCCCATATTTCAGTCTAGAAACAAGGATGTCCAGGGTCATCTTCTGTCTCATAAATCCAGATATACCATTGTTCTTTAGAAACAAAAGAAGTTACTGATTTCTTCTGATTTAGTTAATTGCAACAAATTAGTTTTCATAGGAACAACCAGATATGAAGCAGGAGCTGAGGTTTGCTCTGCAGTACAACCATCCCAGCCCTGACAAACTGCTAAACTGCACAGCAAGCCAGCAGCTCGCGTACATTCCAGTGCTTCCAGGACTCAAGCACAGGTTTGCTCCTACCATTCTCTTGTAGATAATACTGCAGGAGGAAGTGCCTGTTGTTCCTAAATCTAACAAAGAAAATACTGCATCTTTTAGGCTTGCTGATGATAAACCCAGCAGCTGACCTACAACTGTGTGCAGATTCTGATAATCCACCATCTCTATGTGCCTCTTCATGTGTACGAAGGACTGCTGATCGTGTGGCAAAATGCCTTCTTTTACATCTATGACTGCAGCCACAGGGTGACAAACCATTTGTTCTTCACATGGTATACAACTCAGTGCTCACTATATTCCTCCTTTTATTGGTTTTGCAGAAGCAGCAGTGAATCATGCAAAGAACTGTAATTTCTACTTCAAATGGAGTTGCCACCCAAAAAATATATTTCTTGAACCTAAGTGGTGAAGCATATGATGTCATTTAACCATAGAAAGAACCAGTGTTGCGTGCCTGATGCTGTGAATTCAGTAGGCTTCTTGTTGTAGCCATGCCTGTGGATAACTGCTGACTGGGAATGGTATCATTGGTTGGCCCTGTTAGAGTAGAACCATAGAATCAGTTAGGTTGGAAAAATCTCTAAGATGATTGAGTTCAACCATTAACCCAGCACTGCCAAGTCCACCACGAAACTAGGTCCCTAAGTGCCACATCTACACATAATACAGGTCTTTTGTCATATTCCAAAATGTATTTCGGACTGCATCAATTTTTCTATAACATTCCATAGATGTGACCTCCTTCAGGGTCCACCTGTCTCCCTGCGAGTTCTTTGTGTAAGCTATGTATTCATCTCTCCAGCCAAGGACCAGGGAACTACCAGCTGGTGGCAGCAGCAGCTTCTCCAAGATCAGAATGTGAGGACTTGACTGAGTCCTGGTGACACTGTATGAAAGTAAGCAAATACACACTCCTCATTTTAAAGAAACTGAGCCATTATCAGTAATCTTGCAACTAATCTAACTATTTTAAAAAGAACTTCGCTTCTCTAATCCTTTGACGCCTTTTGAATTTTTTGCTTAGTAGTTTGGGGTTTGTAATTGGCACTGAGAAGCAAGAAGCTAAAACATGTCTCTCACTGTTGTGATGACCAGGCTGATGTTAAGGTCTTAGGATTAAGGAAGAAGAGTCCATTGCCCATAAATGCATTGTAAGTGACCTTTCTTATGGCTGTGTGTTGTAAAGAGGAAAATGAGATATAATATGATGAGATTTAAGGGGATATGAAAGTAAAAGATCGACTGGGTTCAAAGAAAAACTGTTGAGCTGGCATCAAAGAGGAGTGTGTGTTGTTCTGGGATCCAAATGTGATCTTATATCATCTTATACAAATGTTCTAATACTTCCCCGTCTTTACTCAAAATACCTCAATGAGTGCCATCTTCAGTCACATCAACCCGTTCTTTTTAAGCTGCATCACTCTGGCATCACATCTTTTTAATCCCTTCTACCAACACATCCTTCTTTTTTATCTTGTCCTTCTTTGTCTGGTTCTCTGGATTTATGTAAAAACTCCTTATCACTGGCCTGTTAGCGCTTTGTACATTGTACTATGGAACATTATTGTGTTCCCGTCACTTCAGAAGAGCAAAAGGTCTGTGATGCCATTTAAAAACTTCAGGATCCAAAAGTTATTTCATGGCACTATAAGGTCTTTGAGACTAAGTTACTGCAATTCCAGCATTCTGCCTTTAAAGTTTAGCTAAAGTTGGTGTCTCTGTGTTAATTTTGTGTGGTTTACACCAACATCCATCTGTTGCTTAGATGACCCATAGTGGTTTTGCCGAGTCAGAGCTTAATCTGGTGCTCTGAGCAGGTAATAAGAGACATTTGTGTGTCCTTTTGGTGCTGTGGACCAGAGTACTGCAACACCTGGGGTGCTGCTTTCAGGCTCAGCTGCTGGGCACTGACAAGTGAGAGAGCTCTGGCAGCAGCCCTCAGCTTCATGTGGAATGGACTACAGCTGAGGCAGGAGACCCCTCAGACTCTTCTAGGGGCAAAGAGCCATCCATGACCAGGATACTCTGCAAGAAAGGGGCTACCTAGGGCTCAGATTCATATTGTTTGCCCCCAGTTAAAAGCAGGATTGTTGCAAGGCCTCACCGATAGCCCTGGCTCTCGGGTTATATGTAGGAGCTTAAGAAAGTTCATGATCTCAGGCCTTTAAAAATTCTAGACATAATTGACAGAGTCACACAAACAAAAATTTTTGTATCCACAGTGAAGGGACCATCAAATAGTTGCCACTCCTCCAACCATTCTATGGAATACAGCTTCCTCACTGAGCAGCTCCAGATTTACTTTAAAGATGATACTGTAGGACAAAAATGTGGCCAGATGTCCTGAATGTGGAACAAGGTAAAGCATGCCTTGTACCTTTATTGGGGAGAAATTTGTGAGTGACTTCTGCTCTTTACAGTACTGGCCACATCTTGAATTTATGTATGAGTGCAAGAATTTAAAAATATTTGTGTGTGTATGTGAGAAGGTCACCTCTGACATAGAGTTCTGTGATTCAGAATTGCTGGATGCAAATGTCTTTTAGTCAGTAAGTAGCAATATATGGACATGAATGCCCTCAACATAAAAAGCTTCTCCTGAGCATTTCCAATACTGTGCAGACTTAAAAATCAGACAGCCAACCATATTCTCCATGGATATTGTTTACCTCACTCATTCTCAAAAGCTATCACTGTGATACAATGGCTATTCGTTTACCCAGGTATCCTTTGCATTTAGCTAGGCTTATCATGTCTGTTGAGTGGAGGTCACCTCAAAAATGTTATTTGTCTAAGTCAGTAAAAGAGATTAGCATTGCCAGATGGATTTCCATCCAAGAAGAAGATAATTTCAAAGGATGTGTCAACAAGAACATAGGAATCACACATACACGATTATACGTTTTAATATTTCAGGAGTGAACAATTTTGTGTCTTTCTTCATTCTTGCTGTTTGTTGCTGAAAATGCCTTTCTTCTGAATATCCTTCTAAAAATAAATGGTGTTGTCGCTTTGGAGGATGAAAGGAGGCAAACAGAAAATGAACAGTCAAAGGTGCCCAGTAAGATACTAGTAAGCATCACGACAACTCAGGCAAAAGAGGGAGAGATTAATAAATAGCTTGCCTGCTGAAAAAGTGTGTGTTTGCAATTTGGCAAAGAATTAGCTAAATATAAGTCCATTTGATTCTAGGAAGGAGGCTGTGTCCTATGCTATAAATGCAATCAATGGAGCCTACCAAGCCGACCTGGGTAAATAACTCCTTCAAAAGAATTCCAGGTCTAGAGGCTGACCTAATCCTGAGTATATCAGCAGGATACATGAGCCCTAAGATTCTAATGCCACCTATAAAAATTTATCTTCAGACCTGCAGAGGAAGGCAAAAAAAGAGCAGTAGAGGACAAATCATGCATCAGGAAGAATAAAATAAAATCTTTCCCAACTCCAGTGGAAGCCCTGAGGCATGGAATTATTATAATGCAAATTGACAGTGATCTAATCTATTTTCTCACACACTTGGGGATACTGACACACCAGATGCCCAGGGACTGATAATATAAGCTTAATTTTCTCTCTTCAGGCATTTTCCTATTCTATTGTGTTGTACAATTAATGCCCATAAACTTCTCAGAAGCTACTCCTTCCAGTGCTCAGGAGAGTATTCAAAAGCTTTCTACATCATATACCTGGAAGCCTTTATATTTCCAGTGCAGATGTATTCAGGATTACTCACTGTACTGCCATTTGATCATGTGATGAAGTCAATATCCCTCTCTGACATTTACTTCTCAAATATATTTATAAAGTGTTATCACGGCCCTATTCAGTCTTTGCTGAGCTATACTAAACAAGAAAAAAATCTTTAAATTCTCCTATAAAGATAGGACTTCTGCTCCCCTAATCATTCTAGAAATGCTTCTGTGCACTTGTTCAATTTAAGTAACATTTTCTATCACTTAGCATAAAAATTCTGCTGCATTTAAATGGAAGCAAACAATACACATATGAACTCTTTGCTGAACCACAGGTAACTCCTTTTTTGCAAACTCAGTAAAACCACTGGCCAATATTATCCTACTAGAAAAAACAAACAAACAAACAAACAAACAAAACCCACACAAAATAAAAAAACCCACCAACCAAAAAAACCACCTTGCTGCCAGCTCAATATCAAATTGGTACTGCAATGGGAGTTCAATCTCCAACTAGCGACAGATGCTTCTCTACCACAAGAAGAGTCTGAGATGCCCTTCCTCAGCTGCACCCTGCTCCACATGGAGCTGGGGGCTGCTGCCAGACCTGAGCTTTGAATGTTGTCCTGTGTCACTAATAAATGGCTGAGCCTGAAAGCAGCCCTCCAGCTGAATATGTAGGAGAAATATCTGCCAGAGGTCAGTCTGTTTTTCATACCCAGATGCCTCTCTGATTTGTAAGTCATTCCATCAGTCTAGGATCTGTAAATGGATCAACCAGTCCTGCTCCAAGACAAGGACAGGAGAGCCTTGTCTGGGAGATGGCAGGTGAGTTCAGTTTGACTACTGCGCTTGGCAAACTGGTGAGAAGGTATAATAATGAACAAAGTTAATACATATGTTTCTACTATTTAAGATACTAAGGAACAGAAATTTATTAGGAATGTGTAAAGAGAGATCATGGACCAAATTTGATCATTTTTTTGTCAGTCAGGGAATATGTGGATAAAGACAGTCTAGATACAGGGGAAGTCTCCCCTGCAAGATGTTTTACTTCCTGTTTTCCCTCAAGACTTTGTCACAGACAGGTAGAGAAATTATGAAAGAAAGGCCTTATAAAATCAGGCCTGCTCTGCTAAATTGGCTGGCCTGTCACTTCTTCTAAGTGCAGCTAAGTACTTTGCAAGTTCCCATGTGAAAACAATCTTGGAAAGAGAATTGGCTAACACAACAATCTATTCCTAGGGTGAAAAACAAGTGCACCTGTATAAACAATAAGATCTGTCCCAGGAGAATCAGTAGAAAAAGTATGTAAACTATAGATATCAAAATATCATGTACTCACCAATGAACTAAGTGTAAATGTATTGTTAACCAATTAGATCTGACACGGTGCCTTCTGATAATCTTATAAAATATGACCCATACAATAAAGATTCAGCTTTTTCCTGCATGAAGAAAATTGAATCTCAGCTGACTTATTACAACATATTTGACTTCAGGGCATCCAGAGTCCATACTGGACTAACCAAATAACTTGCTTGCTGAGGAAGGCTGGGTATGAAAAAGAAGAGTTTGCTCCATCACTTCAGCTTTTTGACCCTGCAGACAGTGATGAATTTCACTACTTTCAGCACCACCAGAGCAGCACTCTGTGGCAGCCGAGCCCTGTTTGGCCAGGCACACCTATTACACCTTCCTCATCACTGAAACAACCTTCTCATCACTTCCTTCATTAATCTTGTACCATTTCAGAGAGCAGTGGTGGAATGCCACAGAGGGGATGCTTGGCTCTGGCCCCCCTTTGCAGAGATTCTTTTCTTTTGGCTTCACCACTGGGTAGATACCTCAGTTATGTGAGACAGGTAAATAACTTCCAAAGTGTTAAATTAATGAGCACAGCTCCTGCTGCCACCTGCCACAGGAACACCATGCAGAGACCTTTCAGCTTAAAACATTAATGTAGCTGACACAAAGGCTCGGGTTGCTGGTTGGCAGTGTGGTTCAGTTCTGTGTCTGTGCCACACCACCCCGCCTTACCCTAGGTATTCATCCAGAGGTGACCACTGAGCACCTTGTTCCACCTGACTGCCAGTGGGGATTGAAGCTGCAGGTGAAGATTCTGTGACTGCCAGCTTTTGCACCAGAGCAGGAACAGTCTTCCAACGTGTCCCATCAGGTTTCTCAGTGCCCTGCTCCATATGCTAAGAATTTTCCATGTCTGCTTTAGCTTCTCCCCTGTAAGTCCTGCTGGAGTCACTTTTCCGATGAAGCAAAGATTACTTTGTTTCCTGGAAGCGTCACACACCACCAGATGTCTGGGTGCAGTTTGTCTGCATTTCAGAAATTTCCCAGTTCCATGGATGGGCCATCAATAGTTCCGGGCAGTGGGATTTCTGCCACACCAGAAGGCTACTAAGTGAAGGCTTGGACACAGTTTCCAATAATCTATAAACTGGAGGTTCTTCAACTGCTCAGGGAATGTAGGAGGTAGGAGATGAATGTGGGATGAACAGAACAATCTTTGACATTTCAGCCTCCACCCACTTCACATTCGCCTGGATGTCTGACCTTCAGGGAAACACTCTGTCAACAGTACTTTACAGGTCTTCTCAGGGGCGAGGGATTTAGCAAACACCTCTCCTGCAAACAGACCCAGCTGGGTATCTGCACACAGGAAAGGATCAGAGCAACTCAAAGGGTTATCGCACTGTTGGATTGGCAAGGACAACAGGACAGAGGGCAGGAGCAAACAAGGACAGTGTTGTGGTATCTGGGCCTCCCAGGCCATCACTGACAGTTTGCTCACAGCTCATCTTCTCCCTGTTCAAAGCAGGCTGATGGAGAAGCACTGGCCATCACACACAGGTCAGCTCTGCCAGTATCTTCCTGGCATTGCTCTATGTAGTCTTCAGGGAGCAAGAGAAGATCCACCTCCAGATCCTCCACTGGGAAATGTGTTATGGAATATAATGCTGCTATGTGCACACACTGCTTATTGCTTTACATCCTCCGCACAACAGATGTAATCATACTTTGGGCCCTGCCTTCACTATTCCTCAATTCAAAGCATTTATTGTATTTTTTTTTTCTTTTCCAGTCTCTGAAGGTAAAGAAGATGGTGAGAACAGAGATTTTGGCAATCAGCTGCTCCTTCCTGTGCCACACAGAGTCCCAGGAGGGCGGACCTACTTGGTCTGGAGGGGAGGAATGGGATATGTATATCTGCTGTACTGAAGAAAGCAAAATTGTCCCATCATTCCCAACACAACAAATACCAAAATGCGCACACGCACACACGCACGTATATACGCGTTATGCACTTACAACTATTTTAACCATGTTTATATATCGATTTTTATAGGCATCATATATGCCATTATATGTGTTTAGGTAGATAGGTGTAAATATATATACGCACGTGCACTTACATGCCATCGTGTCCTTACACATGACCACAGAGCTGTGCTGTCTCTGCGTTAGATGCGGGCTCTGTCCGTGTGCACACACGTGCACGGAGCTGCCGCGGTGTCGTTTCCCGGCCGCGTGGGCGCCGACAGGCGCGCACACCCACACCTAAGTGTGCAACACCTGCCCACGCACCCGCGGGTCTGCCCGGGCGCCCCTCCCCGCCGTCACCGCCCCCGGCCCGCCCGGCCGGCGGGGCCGCTGCCGCAGCGCGGG
>VXAX01007760.1:152338-215645 GCA_013399835.1 Leptocoma aspasia | reverse complement strand
CGCACATCCTTCTGCACCGCGGCGGCGCCGCCGCCGCCTCTCCGCGCCCCGGACCGCCGGAGAGGCGCTTCGCCGCCCGCCCGCCAACAGCACACCCGCCGAGCCGGGCTTTAAGTCGGCAATAACCACGCTAGAGCCCCACCGGTGCTCAGAGGCGGGAGGGATCGCAGAGCCGCGCACAACATGGCCACTCTGCTGCGGAAAATCGGGCTGATCCGGCTGCACAGCCGGGACACGGAGGACCCCAAGCACCACCACCGCAGCAGCAGCCAGCAGGGCTCCTCGCTCCGCGGCAGAGGCAACCAGAAGAACAGCAGCAACAAGCCGCAGCCGCAGGGCCCCCCCGGGGGCGGCTGCAGCAGCAGCAGCAGCGAGGGCAGCCCCGGGGGCCACAAGAACAAGAAGGCGCCGGAGCCGGCCAAGCAGCCCCCGCAGCAGGCGCGCTCGGGAGTCGGCCGGGAGAAGCCGCGGGAGGCGGGCAGGGAGCCCGGCGCCGGCAAGGAGGCGGCGCAGCGGCCCGGCCCCGGGTGCGGGTCGGGGCCGGCGGCGCTGGTGCCCGCGGGCCGGCAGCAGCACTGCACGCAGGTGCGGACCCGGCGGCTGATGAAGGAGCTGCAGGACATCGCGCGGCTCAGCGACCGCTTCATCTCGGTGGAGCTGGTGGACGAGAGCCTCTTCGACTGGAACGTGAAGCTGCACCAGGTGGACAAGGACTCGGTGCTGTGGCAGGACATGAAGGAGACCAACACGGAGTACATCCTGCTCAACCTCACCTTCCCCGACAACTTCCCCTTCTCGCCGCCCTTCATGAGGGTGCTTAGCCCCCGCCTGGAGAACGGCTACGTCCTGGATGGCGGGGCCATCTGCATGGAGCTGCTCACCCCCCGCGGCTGGTCCAGCGCCTACACCGTGGAGGCCGTCATGAGGCAGTTCGCCGCCAGCCTGGTCAAGGGGCAGGTAGGGCTCCCTGCTCGGGGAGGAGCACACGCATCCGTCGCTCGGGGTGCGCGTCTGAGCGGTGTTCGGGTGGGAACCCCAAAGGTGGCCAGCCCGCGGCTGTCCGCCACCAGGCCCCGAGGACCTGGTGTCACCGGTGGGGCGAAAGCAGGGACACACGTGTTTGGCTCCGGGGTCCCTTCTCGGGCAGGTGCGGCAGAGGCGCGGGGCAGCTTGGAGGGACGAGGAGCACATGCATCCATCGCGTCCTCCCGCCCGGCTTTTGTCCCTGTGCTTGGCTCTGCCGCCTGTGGCACACCGAGATATCGTGCTCGTTACCCCCGATGGGCACCTCCTTCGCCCCACAGCAAAAGGGGGCTCTCCGGGCTCCGGTGGGGTTTGGGTTCGGAGCCTCCTGCCCTTCACCAAGCGGTCGGCCATAGTCGCTGGTGCCTTGCGTGCAGTGCTGCCGCTGGCGGAGGGCGCGACGCTGGAGCTGCTGCCCCCAGGTCTTTGTCTGTGCTGTCCCGCATAGCATCCCTCCGGGGACGAGGAGCGACCCCGGCTTTGGGGCTTGGCACACTGCGCTGAGGTGTGTCGCGGGGTCACGCCGGGAGTCGCTGCCCGAGCTGCTAGCAAACTTGTACAGGTTTCAGATCGTCCGGCCCGAAAGGCACAAGTAATTTAGGCTAGGTAATGCAGCTGCAGCAGCCAGATGGTTGCTGCCAGCTCTCCTCTTCAAAGGAGGTGGTCAGTTCTCCCCGCAGAGCATCTCATCTGACCGGAATCGCTGCATTTTATGCTGCTTTTTTTTTTCCTTTTTCTCCTTCAGAATATCTGTAGAAGAGAAATATTTAATAAATTGCCGTGTTTAATAAATGGGCAAATATTGCTGGTAAGCAGTAGCTCTTTATGCCTTACATTACACTTCATATTATAGTGGGCAACGCACACATGGTTGTGACGGGGTGGTTTCCCTGTTCGTGAATGCCCTTGAACTCAGGGGACATGCACAGCTCCGTGTCTGTCAGTAAATTATACTAAGTAACTTCTTATATTTCTCTCTTGGCAAGGAGATGGGGAAAGAGTAAATAATAACATACTTTTTATTTGCTTAAAAATGAGGTTACTCCTGTTGCTTCTATGGAGCTGCTTGCCTAAGCAGAAGTAAAGGCTTGCTTCTTCTTAAGACTGAAATTAATTTTGATTTTTCAACAGGCTCTTCTGTAAGTGGCTTGTCCTCCCTTTAACCTATTTGGTTTGGGCCTACTGCTCCTTTTTTTTGATCAGATAGTACTTTTCTCTGCACTTCACTTCAAGAGGTCAAGTTTCCTAGGTCACCTTGGGATATAAAAAAACATCTACCAAGGAAAAAAAAAGTTTTCATTAACACAGAGCCTGAGGTACATTGAAGTTCTGTAGCTTCTCTTACTGCATCTCAGTAACTGTTTGTTAACCTGTCTGTTTTCAGAGATGTCATAGTTCTTGTTATTTGTTACTAGAATTTAGAAGGACAATGCTAAATTCTCTCATTTTGTAACAATTCAGCCTCTTTCTGTGGTGTCGAATGTTAAAGGGGTTAAATGAATATTTACTGCGATCATAAAATAGCTCAGTGAAGAGAAGCACTGAATTGTTTTATTAGTCATAAATTCTCAGCTATATAATCTGACAATTTTCTTCCCTAAACCACTTAAGAGATTTCCAGAAAGTAGTAGCAATTTTTGATTATCAGAGGGTGTTTATGTGTGCATCATTACTAAACGCATTTAAAAAGCAAGAGTTTCAATAACATTTTTCCAGAAGTTTGCAAAAAGACAAAAAGAGAACTGGGAATAAAACGAAAAGGCAGAAATAAACTGCTGACAGTAACTTAGTAGTTAAATTGATATAACATGGCATGTGTCAACCTCTCAGATTGTTCAATCCAAGTGGAAAGGTTATTAGGCAGTACAGTCAATACATTTATTTTCTGGGTTAGAGAGACGTTGCCCGTGATGGGTTTGCTGGCCTGTCACCATAGCTGGGCTCTGTGTCATGGGAGCCACGTTTCTGTAATTGCACTCCCCTCGTTATGTAATCCCCACTCCATTACATAATAGGGCTCAAAATACGACTGGTGCTCCCCTATCCCTGTTTCATCTTACAGGTGATCTACTTTTGACCAGTTAGTTTTTAAAAATAAAAATGGAGCCGACGGAGCATCGAGGGCTGAGGTGCTGCATTCCCCAGCACTGTGTGGCCAGGTTTGGGTGACTCCTGCCGTGCCGTGGGCAGTCTTGGTGCCTGCAAGGAGCCGTCCTGAACGAATAGCCGTGGCTGTCACCAGGTTAATTGTGTAATTTCTGTAAGCAGCCTGCAACCTGCAGTAGCATGGAACATTCAAGACGCTGTTCATCAGCAAGGCTGGAAGGGTGAGAGCCATTCTCCATTGCCTCGGGATGAATCTGCCTGAGCAAATGGCAGCAGCCATTGGGCTGAGGGGGAGATGGGGCACTGCTGCCACCAGTGAGTCAAAGGGACCTTCCAGAGAAATGTCACTGGCTCCCAGCAGTGATTTAGCATGAAATCACCATGAATACTCCAGCCTGTGACGCATCCAAGAGTGCGCCTGGCTGGCACGGGTGCCAGTGTGAGTGGGCAGGGCTGAGCGTTCTGCTGGCACACCCTCCTCCTTGGGGCAATTCAGGGGATAGAACCAAGGTGGCTCATTTCGTCAGACATTTCTTGTCAGTCCCATTTTGCTGAGCCAACTATGGCACTGTCATTTTCTGCTGGTTCTTCAAAGAGAAACAGCATTTCTTGGTCTACTGGTAGAGCTAGTAGTAACTGTGAGCATGTGACCTTCAGTTTTTTGACAAAGAGATCCAAAAGCAGATAAAATTAACATTGAAAATGTATTTTCAGACAGTTAAGATTCTTGACAAACTCAGATGTTTTTTCGTGGATTTCATGGATTTCTTTTAGCAGAGTAGAAGAGAAATTGAGATAAGTAATTCTCACATCTCATGGGATGTCATTCACAAGCTGTGAACAGGAACTTAAATGTGCAACAGAGAAATTCAGAGTTAGCACTTTTCTGTTACTTTTCAGCATTGTGCTTACAAAGTGGTGAAACCTGTGTCCAAGTTCCCAGACCTAAGCATATCTCCCAGGGCTTAGATTTTAAAGCAGGGTGGCTGTTTCTCTAGATTTCACCAAGCAGGAACCGTACGCCTCAGGTGACCTTGCTTGCTAGATGCCCTACCTTATGGGATGCACACCCTGGCTTCCTATCATGAATCTAGCATTGTATTTTTAGATTTTTTTTGTCTGTAAATAAAAATGCTTAAAATGGTAGAGAATTGACTTTTGTTTGACTAAAACAATTCAACAGCCCCAAATTTAACTTTTTCCCCCCCCTCAGTTTTCAAGGAAAAAATGTTAATTAACAAACAAGTTGGGGTTTGTTTGGTTGGTTGCTTCAGCTATTCAGCTGAGAAAATCAATTATTCACACAGCTCTAGTCAGTATCTTGAGGGGAATTCTCAGTACATCAAAGGCCAAAGACTGTTTATCTGTCTGGGATCCAGAATCCTATTTTAAAAAAACTTGGTGTTGTCCTTAACTCAACTGCAGCCTTGCTTTTAAAGGGATGACTTTGTACTTGCTTCCTGCACAGTCAGCTGCTCGCTGGCTCCTGTCATCACAGGCAAGAGCTTGGCCCAGCTGAACCAGCAAAACAGTCTCCATGGGCTGCTTCAGAGCTGGGGTGCCAGCCAGGGAGGTGGGGTGATGCTAATGAAATAATTTAAATACCAGTTGTTTATCGTCCTGGAGGCAACTGTTCGACATGGCTGTCTAGGCAGAGCTTCCCATGTCTGTCTCTCTGTGTATATCCAGGCCGTGGAAGTGGCCCATGGAGTGTTACTCCTTCTTAGCCCTTTAAAATGATTTCTTGATAATTTCAGAGAGGGGTTTAAAAATTAGTCAGTTGCTCTCCACTTACAGATAATGGTGTAATTGTCACAACAGTATCAGTAATGGAAGGAAGGAAGTAAGGAAGGGATGGATGGATGGATGGATGGATGGATGGATGGATGGATGGATGGATGGATGGATGGATGGATGGATGGTACCGGTTGTAGGAGAGGAGTGTCACAGCAGGAGGTTCATCATGGCTCTCCTTGAGTGACAATGCACACAGATGAGACCAATGCCCGTGTTTCAGGGAGGAGTCATCTCTCTCCTTTGAAAAGATGGTAGATGATGTAGTCCCAAAGGAAAAGGAGCAGACTTTGTCTAAAAGTAAGAGAGGGTTTTGTGTCTTCTCATAGATGTGTTGTTTCTCGCTGGGCAGAATGGTGGACATTTAAAGGAGGACAAAGCTATAGATACCAGTGTCCAAGTAATGCATCAGGGTTTTGGTTTTATTTCTTTTTTTTGAGAGCAACAAACAGTTGCTCTCAAAACAGGGACTTGTTTCCCATGAAAAGGTATAAATTCTGGGCCAAAGAGAGAACAGAATATTGTTTGTCTACAGGGGAAAATCAGATCCATCAGTCTTCTAAGATGTCTCATTTCATTTGAGAAATGTAGGATTGGAAGCTCTGGGGACTTTAGATGTAAGTGTGCAGTAGTGCTCACCAGTAGATGCCTTGTCCTCTTTTTCACAAGTCCCTTGTTCTCTCCATGGAGGCTGGGGACCAGGCTGCCAGACAAAGGCAGCTGTCAGGTAACTGTCAGCTCTGCAGATTGTCATGAAAAAAGGTCTTCGTTTTGAGGGAAGCACTCCCTTGTTCTTCCAGTGAATAGGATTTTTTCCAGGATTCTTGCAGGGAGTAGAAGAAACATAGAAATTTTGCCAGGACATATTGCAATAGGAACAGGGTACCTCCAATTCTGAGTATTGTTGCTGTTGTGGGCTTCTATATGATGATTTAAATAAAAATCAAAAGATAGTTTACAGTTAAGCTTAAATTTTATATCGGAAAAGTTCCAAATTAAAATAAAAGTTGTTGGTGCCTTTGACGCCTCACAATGTAACATTAGAAATACCTCAGTGTAACCCTGTTCATTTGCTTCAAATGCTGTGTGCCTTGTATGACTATTGCACAGATTTATCTTTCCATTTTAAAGATTCAAATATCCCAGCTGAGTTTTACCAGACAAACAGCTACAGAAGGTAGCTGTTAATCATAGTCTAAATTACTCCCTCTTCATCCTTTCAAACAAAAGTGTGAGTGAGCAGATAGCAGATGGGACTTGCACGGTGTCCAGGAGGTCAGCAGACTCCAGGTCTTTCAAATATGTATATCAGAAATTAATTGCAGATCTGTGGGTTTTCATACTCCAGATGCTGGGTTTGAGGAGTGTAGCCATGAATAAATCAGCTAATCTCAAAGGCTGCAGAAATGTACAGAGAGCACAGTGGTCTCTGAATTATTTGGAGACATTGTATCCTATTAGGCCCTTAAAAAAATTAAATTGTTTTACTTTTTGCTTTTGATTAGTCGCCTGAGCAAGTGATGATGGTTATCCTCAAGAGAGGAAATCTTGCTTTAGGTCCATGGGTGAAAAACATGGACTCATATACACGGATGACAGAGGAGACCAAGACTGTGTTAGGGGACTTGGTTCCCATGAAAAGGTATAAGTTCTGGGCCAAAGAGAGAACAGATATTGTTTGTCTACAGAGGAAACTCAGATCTATTGATCTTCTAAGATGTCTCATTTCATTTGAGAAATGTAGGATTGGAAGCTGAGGTTTAAGTGGAAGCATATGAGATGCTGGGCCTGATAAATGGGCTGGAAAAAATAGTTGTTCATGTGTACTCTGGTATATTGGTGTTCTGACCATCCACTATTATTATGCAAATATATTCTACTGAGAGGAATGAAGACACAGGGATTCCAGCTCATTGAAATAGGAGGTTGGTTTAATTCTTTTAAAAAGCAGAGGGAACATAATCTCCATTTTTCTCCTTCAAAGCATAAAAATGAAAATTTTAAAATATTTTCAACTATCCCTATTACTGTTAAAATAGTCATCATATAAACGAAATCCCTAAATTAAGCCAAATTGCTAATTTCAAAACACGGATTTATTCTTCTTGGTGATACTTAGCTTAGATCTCCGAAATAAGAATTTGAAAGAATTGTGGCTTTGGATTTTGTGACAAAATTGAATTTTCTGAAAAGAGCAAGATTCTTCTTCCGTGAATTATATAAGAAGTGCGCATTTTCTTCAGTGTGGCTGTTCAGGCAGAGAGAACCATGTGGCATTGGGGTGCTTTGTCAGATACTTCATTGAAAATTGTATTTTTTCAAATGTAGAAAGTCTAGTCACGAAGGGTGATGTCCTGAAGGAGTAACCTAAATAACCCACTTTCTATTGTGAGGAAGATTTACTCTTCCTTTTACAGGCTAGCCTTGAAATTATGCAGCTTTCCTAGCATCCACACAATACCCAGGGATTTCCATGCATGACCGGATACTTCCAGATTGAAGATTTGTAACTCCACGGTAATTCAGCTCCTCATATCCTGGGAGTCTGATTGCCAGGCATGATCTGTGGCATGTCCCCCTGTGGGCATCTGCTCTCACAAAGTGGGACAGTGGTTAAGTAACATCATATTTACTGCATTTCTTTTTCCCATCTAAGCTCCTTTGGGCTGGCGAGAGTCAGTGAAGGGCTCTTCTTTTCCTTGACATATTCAGTCCTTCACATGCAGTTTCCAGTTTTCTCCTGTAAATGCCAGAAAAGGTAATGCTGACATTCAGTGCAAAGGGAGATGGGCGGTGGGAGGGTTGCTGGGTGCAATGCCTCTGCAGTGAAACAGGGAGAAGCTCAGATGCTGTGGTGGTTATGCTGGCTGAAAGGCTCAAAATGTGTCTTAATTGTAAGCTGCACAGGATCCAGCTGTCGCACTTGTAAATGGAATAGCAGGTTTCTCTTGGATATCGTATTTTTTGAAAGTGTGGGGTCTGGTCTGAGTTGTACTCCACAGGTCATTTCTGGAGGCTGCTGAGCATTACATGGTGTTGGCCTTTAATTCCATCTGGGCCAAAGAGAGAGGAGTGGAAACTGGAAACAGCAGTAACTGAGTAGATCCTGGAAGTCTCAGGACAAGCTTTACAGGAAGGATGTGATACTGTTACCTAACAGTAATGAGCATTGCACTGGGAAATGAAAGTGCCTGAGCTGGGGGAAGCGTAGGTGTGCTTTGATGAAAGTGAATTTGTAGTCCCTACCAGTGTGCATGGAGCAGGTAAGTGGGCACCACACGTCAGATGTTCAGGTGATTCCTCTTCTGAAACAGAATCAAGGTGCCAGTCTGGTTCACCCATTCCCATTAAAAGTCACACTGAGGACAATGGGAATGATGTATCCTGAGGAAGGATACATCAGGTGTGTCCAGCCTCAGCCACGTGTGGCAGAAGCGTGCCTGCCTCGTGCACATGCAGAGTCTGTCCTTGGAAAATGTCTTTTTATCTACTTCAGGATCTTGTGCATTTTCTTTGTTAAAATCGATGATTCTCATTGATTGAATCCTTTGCTGCACAGGCTCTCCAAAACCCATGTAACTTCTTCAGTGACTCCTTGATAGAGTTACAAGTCAGTTATAATCCCAAGCCTGCATTCAAACATGAGTGAAAATAAACCCGAGGAAGGAAGACATAAGCCTGTGTTATGAAATGGCCTGGAGCTCAGATGCTTGTCATAGTCGGGCTTTATGAGCTGTGGAATGACTTGGTATTTCTCCTGTTTCTAGGCTTGTGCTACAAATGGTAACAAGCCCCCAGCTGCAGTAAGAAGGGCTCGTTTCCATAATACGTGTCCGTGAAAAAACCAAAGCATCGCTAAACAGAAGAAATGTATGTTAATAGTTTTTCAAATTTTCTGTGAATTTCTATAAATATTAAATTTTCTGTAAATTTGACGATAGTATTTCCATTAAAATATACCTGGAATTGAATTGTTCTATAGTTATTTGCAGGAGGAGGTTGTTTCACAGTTTGAGGAAAGGTGATCTGAGTTTAGCTTCCAGGTTTTGCCACTGACTTCAGGTGCAGTCATGGGCAAGTCATATAACTTCACTATATTCCTCTTTCCCACACGTAAAGTACGGACAAATTTATAAATGACCCAAAAGTCATTTGAGGATATGTGCTTAAAGCACTCAGAGGGCTCTCTGAGTAGATGTCCATGTACATCAGTATGAAACATACTGCAGTCAAGAGATTGGCACATTCATATAAATAGCAGTAGCAAAGCACATCCACTTGTGACTCTGATCTTACTAAATTTGGATTTAACTTGATTAGATGTTCCCAGAAGCAACCTGCTTTTTACTACTGTTTTGTTCTCTTTTTTTGTTTTAGCATTGTAAAACTTAGGGAAATGTGAAGATAGTTGTGGGCATTGTTGTGGTGCCTTTTTCTTTACAGCCTGGCACAAAGGATGGTTGAGTTGGCTTTGCTTTGGTTGTGCTCACACCCATGACTGTGTTTGACTTGGGTAGCTACAAGTTCCTGATGTGGAGGGCCTGTGGGCTTATGCAAAGAGATGCTGTCGTGTTCCAGCCTTCTCACCTGGACTGGCCCTCAGAAACTCTGCCAGTGCATGATTCCACAGAGAGGTAGTCCGGGGAGCTCAGCAAAAGACTGAGAATACATAGCAGAGAAAACATCCCTCTGTCACCTAGGCTAGCAAGTGCCCTTCTGGTGGCAGGGAACAGGGACTGTCTCTTTTGACAGAAGCCCACCATGTTGTGATACCTTCAGCCCTGGAGATACTTGAGTCACCACTAATGTAGCCAGCCACCCAAGTTTTCTTATTCTTTTGCCAGCACAGAGTTTGTCCCACCCATAAAATGCAGGGAGGGAGTTTCTTAAGCCTCATCTCTGCTGAAATCACGCTGCCAGCTCGGTGCTGACTTAGGGAAAGGCGAGGGAGAGCAGCACAGTGCTCTGTAGCTGTCAGACAGAGATTGGGGCTGTAAGCGTTTGTATCGATTAAGAGCTACTGGCACCAGGCTACTGGCACAGACAAATGAGCATGAATAATTACTCAGATGCGAGTCAGATTTCTTTTTCCTGGACAAAGAACAGTTATGCTCCCAGAAGGCACAATTTATAGGATGCTTTAAAGCCAGAACTTGCTATGTTTTCACTTCTTTTATGGATTATTCTTAAGAATGAGACCAAAGCAGGCATGGAAGCACTGCTTTGGAAATTACAGATTTGCAGGAAAGCCTCCTTGTTTTAATTCACTTACGCAGCAACATTATGAGTATTTGTCTGTATCACGTTCTATACCGCTTTATTTTAGCTATAGCTAATAATCATATACAGTGCAATATAAATTGTGTGCAGTTTTTGAGACATGATTAACTGTGCCTCATCAGTACATGAAGGAAAAAAATTATAAACCATGTAATTGGGGGGAGAGACTGTGTATATTGCGCTCTAACAGCGATGTTGTGACACATTGCAATCACTGCACTGAGAGCATGACAGGACTCACTTCAGCATCGCTCTGCTTTTGAATGCGTCTCTAAAGCCAGTGGAAATATTTTCCTCTGAAAGCTTGTTTAAATATTCTAGGATAAGGCTGGTTCAGGCTTAAGCACTGAGTGCCTCTGTTCCTTATCAGAAAATGTGTGAGTATGTTTGCATAGAACAGTTGGGGCCCAAAGCCATTAGTCACTGGCACCTTATGGAACATGTTACATACCAGAAACGCATTGCATGCTTCAGCATTTAGGAAGTCCATAGATTTTGTGTCATCCATGGAGAAGCCTGGCACAGCAGACTTGGAAAATGGGCATATCCTTGTGGATCATCTTCCGGTGCATGGAGGGATCGCCACAGATGCCATATCTGGCACAGTGGCTTCCTGCAGTCTTTTGTGTACTTCTCTCTCTCTGCTTGTTTTCCATCTCTTGACATTTACCTAGGGTTGGGTCAGCAGAACCTGTGACAGAGATCTGTTAAGAGATGGAGGCAGAAAAGGAAACTGTAGCTGTCCATGTGTCCTTATGGTGGCTTACATGGTGGGCCAAGTTTAGCCCCGGGTGCAGAAGGCTTGTGTGATTTGCCCTTGGGAGACCAGCCTGGAGTTATTTGCATTGCCAGGACTAATGAAAGCACACGGGGCTGAGAAGATTGTGTTAAGAGCTGTGCTAACAACGTGAAGATTTGCCTGCTTCTGAGTCTGTTAGCTGTGCACTACTGGAAATGCACACAGCTTTTTGTTAGCTGGTCCAGGTAAAATGTCTGGATGTGACTGAAGGTTTGCTGTGACACCTCAGAGATCCACAGCATAGGAGCTTACATCGTTTCCACAATAACATCAGCCCTGTGAGGGCTCATGGCTGTGTACACTAAATATCTGAAAATTTGGGACCTAATAAAGCAGGGAGTGGCATCAGGAGTGGACTGAGCATAACTTTGAAGGGTTCAGGGCCTGGCTGTGCAGTGCCACAGCTGACCTGTGTTGGCAGTTCAGTTCCAAGTGTCTAAGCTGGACTTGGAGACCATCACAGGTCCTTCCAGCTAGTACTTTTGGTGATTGTATGATCCTGTGGAAGGCTGACCTGTGTTAAATAGCCTTTTCCTTCCAGAGAGTGCCAACAGGACACACAGGGAAGCACACCTGGTACTGTCCTAAAATTATTGGGTTTGGATCTGGGAGCTATAGTCATTTATTTCACAAGTGAGGGAACTCCCTTTGTTCAGAGAAATCGTCTTGAGGCTATCCTGACTCTGGAAGGACCAGAAGAAATGGCAAGACTGCTTTTCATGACACCACAGGCCAGCTGTGGGTAAATATATGGTCATGGTGGGCTCAAGAGTTTCAGGCTTCATATTTGGTTTCTGTACAGGACTTAACTCTGTCTTTGGACTACTTTGTGATCTGGTGGTGCTGGGGAAAAATTGACATGGCACATTGCTGATAGTGGTACTGACAGATTTTAAAGAGCTAATAGTTGTTGAGTTAGGTATTTTTGAGGATATGCTTCAGTGTCACAGAGCATAATGAAGGGGAGATGTGTTCACTGAGACTACTGTGGCATCACTTGGAAGTAGAAAAGCTGCCAGATTTGCCCACAGAGGTCCACAGATGTGAATGTGTCTTGTTTTAACCTCAGCTGCCAACCAAATACTGCACAGTCACTCCCTCACCTCATCCCCTGGCTGGCTGGGGAGGAGAATCAGAAAAAAAAGTAAAAACTTGTGGGTTGAGATAAGGAGTTTGATAATTGAAACTAAGTAAAATATAATACTAATAATTATAATAATAACAAAAAACGCTATTGTAATTAAAGACAGAGAGACGAAAAAAACCACAAGAAAACCAAGTGATGCACAATACCATTACTCACCACCCACTGACAGATGCCCAACCCCATCCCCAAGCAGTGATTGGCCCCTCCCAGCCAACTCTCCCCAGTTAATATATTGAGCATGATGTTCTGTGATGTGGAACATCCCTTTGGCCAGTTCAGCTCGCTGTCCTGGCCATACTCCCTCTTGGCTTCTTGTGCACTCGCTCACTGGTAGAGCACAAGGCCCTGTGAAAAATCCTTGGCTTAGTGTGAGCATTGCTCAGCATCAACTAAAACATCAGGGTGTTATCAGCATTATTCTCCTGCTGAATCCGAACCACCACTTCTACTAGAAAGAAAATGAGCTCCATTGCCACTGAAACCGGGACAGGGGGACAAATCATACGTGAGATTCACCTTGGGTCTTGGCTCAGCACCTGCTGAACATGGCAGGAGGGAGTGGTTGGTCCCTCAGTAAGGCCGGGATCCTGAGAAGTGTGCCTGCAGCAGATCGTGTTCCAGGAGCTCTTTCTGCCTGCCATTATCAGGGTGATAGACTGGATGCTTACCAGCTGTTTGTGCAAGCTCATTAGTTTGGGCAAAGCCTGGGTGAGTGGCATGCGATGCTCGCTGTGCCACGCAGGCTGGCCGCAGCAGGAGCACGAGCGAGGGAGGAGGCTGAGCGCAGCACACGTCCCCCTGCGCTCCAGCACGGCTGCATAGAAACCAGTTGGGTGCTGTGGCATTGCTTTCACCTTTCATATGTTTCTAGCTTGTTAAAATTATATCTTGATAAGTACATGAAGTCACAGCAGATGGCAAAATCTGAAACGTTCTCTCCAACTCTTTAATTAGGTTTTCCGTTATCCCTTTATGAAAGGCGCTCTGCGAGTGTCTGAAAGTATTGCAAGTATTTAAATAAGCTCCTGGTGCGACTTCTCAGAGCTGAAGTCGAGAGTGATATTTTTATGAGAGGCTTTCTTGGGTTTTTGCTGTTGTTTTTCACCTCTTGTGGAATGTTTTGATCTTGTTCAGATACCAGTTTGATGTCTTTCCTTGATGTGGTGCTGGACACATCAAAACGTCGGCCATGCAAATGATCTGTATTCCTTACCCCTGCAGTAGTGACACATGTGGTTTGGGGATTGGTCAAAATGCAGTTGTGCCCTACAGAGCTGTGGACAGCACATATTTACATACTGTATTTACCATCACTGCCATGTTTACAGAATGGAGCAGCTCACAGGCTCCTGTCCAGAGTTAAAATGACTGCATGTTTAAGTAGGAGGCTGAAAATAAACTGTAGTCAGGGCTGGTAGCGGTGCCTGGTAAAACATTTGACACCTTCTTCTATAGTTACATCATGACATTTTTTACTTAAACTTGGGAAGAATTTTCTAGGAATGGCAAAAAACTAAAAAACAGTAAGATAGTAGATACCACCCAAGTATAGGCTTGAAAACGTCTGAAGTCGGTCAGCTGAAATTCCAGCCTTCTTTCTTTTTGCCCCAGGTTTACTTGAGGCACCAAATAGGGAAACTTTCAGTCTAGGAGGTTACATTTTATCCAAATTATAAACAGCTGACAGGATATTGGTTAATAAGAGACAGTGCTGACCATGCCACCCATAGTTTCTGTATAAGCATAGAAATACATGGACTGCAGCAGGGTAGAATTAGCTGGTCTTTGATGGTGCAGTTCACATACAACCTGCATATGGTACCAGAGTGGAAGTGGATTTAATGATCCATTGCATTAATAACAGAAAGGTTTCAGAATAAAATCATGAAATGATGCTCCTTTCATCTGATATGGCTCCAGTAACATTTTACATGATGTGAGGATGTTCACCACACCATTATGACACCAGAGAATTCTTACATTTCTGCTTTGAAAGCTGTACATAGTCGACACCAAACATGAGCTGTCCACAATGCAAAGCTCATTTTCTAGGTACAGCTTAGTATTAATACTTTGTAAAAGCTGGGGAAGATGTGAATCATACTGTCCTAGGTGCTGTGCATATAATTCAGAAAGGTATCAAAGCCTTAAAGGATACAAAAATAATGTGCAAAACACAGGAGATGGCAAATGGATCTAATCCAGAAATTAGGCAGCAGAATAAGTTTATATTTACTTTCAAAAGTATTTCATCGGTGAGATTTTGAGGACAGCATTTTCTGTGCTGATTTAATCTTCTGTTGCACTTTGTTTTATCTTTTCCTATGTTTCTCTAAGTGTGCTTCCTCAGATTAGGAAGAAAATACAAAATGTTTTGTAACAACGAAAATACTCCTGCAGAATAATTATGATTGATAATTATATATGATATAATTATGTATTATAATTATTCAATAAGGTTTTAAAAATATGTTACCCAGCTTTATTTAATTATTCCATCTGTCACAACTAAAAATGAGCATTTTCTAAGAAAATTTAGAATCGGGACTCAATTGAGAACCATTCAGATCATCCTTATTTGGGACATATTGATTGCCAAATTTGTGTGGAGATGTAGAAGGTATCTTGCTGTTTGGTCTGTCAAGGGGGTTTAAGGAGGAAATAGATTTCTAGTCTGTAAATGGCAGCTAGAGAGAAAGGTGAGGAAAAGCATTGACAGGTAAAACACCTGTTTTGGGGAAAAACAAATGGGTATAAATTGACTGTGAGTAAGTCGAGGTGGGAATTGGAAGGTGTTCATAGCCTTTGGTTAAGGTATGCTCTGAGAGACAGCTCAAACTGCACTGAAGAATTATTTGTTAAAACAGGAGTAGGAAACAGCTTTTTTCTTTCACGTGTCCATAGTTTTGCTGTAACAGGAGCAGTGCTGAACACAAAAGACCCTCTGCAATATTGTGACAGCTTTTTAGAAAGAAATTGTTTGCCCACACAGACTAATCTTACTCATTTTAGTCTGTAAATTTGATACTCTGAGAACAGATTTTGTTTTCTTTTTTCCCATTTCCCCCCTTTTCTTCCCTCCATATACCTGACTATTTTCTCAGTATTTGTTGCCTGCTATTGCAAATGCCAATTTTTGGTTTAAATTCCAAACTGACAGTAAAATCAGGGAAACAAAAGGTGATTTTTGAGCTAAAGAACAGAAAAAAAACGGGAACAAACTAACTTGGTTCTAATTAATTGTAACACTCTAATATGGTATCCACTCATCAAATGCAATTTATTGTTAAAAAAGGCTTTCAGTGCAATCTATCAAACAATTACTAAAATTACTAGACTAGTGACTTTAATAAACTCCTGCTTTGTAACAAATCCGGTAGGCATAAATACTTTAAAGGTATTTATTTTTAGTTATTTTGTTTAAAGGTATTCATTGTTGTAAAGTGGTATTAATCTGCAGCTATAATTCTTTCTCTTGTCTCTGTTGGTTGGTAATTGACACAGACCAGCGTGAAAAATAAGGTAAGCTATTGATAACTCGGTAAAAGTCTCTACTGCCAAACAAGGATTTGAATTTTCATACAGCTGTGCAGTAGAGGTAATATCTAATAGCAGAGTAGTAAAAATGCAGTATATGCAAATGGATATATTTTCATTCATTATCAAACTTGGCGTGAAGGGGTAATAAACGAATTAGAACTTTCGATTTAAGATGGAAGCAAGTGGATTTAAGGCACTCCTTTCAGAAAGGGCAGAGCTGTCCATTTCTCACGGGCTGGTTGCAGGAAGAAGGATGGAGTGTTCCACGGGATGGATGTGATTTTTGGTGTCCCTGCGCGGTGGCAGCAGGGCTGAGGCACGGGCAGCCCTGAGAGCAGCCGGGCCCGGGCGGTCGTGTCTCCAGGGCTGTCTCCAGGGCTGGGCAGGAGGGGCCAAACACGGAATGCCGGAGGTGTCCCCCCCCGGAGCAGCAGTCGAGGCACCGGAGCAGCGGTCGAGGCACGGCCGCGGGTTGCTGCAGGCGGGGCATCGTGCCAGCACTGGGGCTCGCCGGGAAGGAACAGCCCGGCAGNTTTTTTTTTTTTTCCCCCTCCCTTTTACCTGTTCACTGAATATCATTTTAAATCATCTCTAATAATGCATTTTGTCTGCTCAAGTTTGGGAACTGTGCTTGCTGGAACCCGTGAGTGAGTGCCTCTCGTCCTGATGAGTTGAAAAGTTAAGCTGTGGTTTCCAGATGCGTGTTCACGTCTTTAATGAAGGTTTTCTTTTTGTGTTTGGCACAGGGCCGTATCTGCAGAAAAGCTGGCAAATCAAAAAAGTCATTCAGTCGAAAGGAAGCTGAAGCAACATTTAAGAGTTTGGTGAAGACCCATGAAAAATATGGGTGGGTCACCCCACCTGTGTCTGATGGCTGATGTTAGCAACCTGCACTTGACAAAAATGCTGAACAAAAGTACTGTGACATCTCCTCAGTGCTGTACACCGCCCATCCTTTTCTACTTCAGCTTCAGTTACATACCATGAATGTCAAGGAGACATCTAAGTTATTTATGAACAGATGTGTTTACAGAGGGAGAGAAAAAAAAATGCTGTGTAGGATTATATTTCAAGACTGGAGAATGGTCATCATTGAAGTCACTTGAGCGGATGCTGAGATTGCGTCATTTGCCCCCATACAGCCCACATTGTCTTCAGCTTCTTTCCATGACAGCAGCACCAAACAGCAGTACTGGAAAGTCTATCCATTACTGCTCAGTTCATTTAAATGTAAATGAAACAGTTAATATTTAATAGGGAAGCAGTGCATTGCAGGTACATGTTTGCTGTGCTGTTTATCTTTGTCTCCTAGCAGGTCAACATAACTTGAAGATTTGTCTTTATGTGGAACTGTGGTCTGCTGTGACTAAATTTAGACCTCATTTGTGCTCTATATATGACCTTTAATTCATAAATGAAACCAGAATTAAAATGCTGAAAGGTCCTAGTGTTGAAAAATTATTAAGTGGAATCACCCAACCGGTTACAATGTGCTCTCTGTGCTGATATTGTGATGTGCTGTTCAGAAATAAACCAGTGCAGTTAGCTGAAGGTTAGGTGGTTTTTTAAAACACATCCACACCAGGGCTCAGAGGGGTTGGTCGGTGGTAGCAGAAAAATGATTACCCTGCTGGTACCTTCTGCAGTAGCATGTGGCCTGTCAGTTCTTCAAAACAGCAAAACAAATGAGTGGAAATGGACAAAGCAACCTTAAAATTTTATCTGTTTAATTTTGAAATTATATGCCAGTAACAGAGTAAAAATTTTCAAGTCAAATGGAACATGGTTTGTAAGATGATTTGCATGACTGGAATTTTTCTTTTTTATTTTTACTCAATAGACATTGTATGTACTTAGAGCCCAGTATCTGAGAAAACCCACTGATGTATATAAATGTCCTATTATTTAATCATTGAAATTTAAGTTTTCTGGTAAACAAATTGAAAAAAACCAACTTTCTAAGGGACTCCATAAAAGCTGAAGGTAATGTTAAGAATGGTATAGAAAAGCATTAAAAAATGTGGATTCCGAATGGAAAATCGTATTGGACACATGCTGAATAAAATCACCAGTATCGTTTCTGTTGCCTCAGGAATTCAATCATTTTGGCCAGCTTTTGTATTCAAAGTAATGGGTTTTCTGTTGTGAGATTCAAAGCACCACATAGATGTATCTGTTGTGGTGGTATTTTAATTGAAAGTAGGACAGTATCGATTGTAAGACTGATTTGGAGGGGGAAAGCAGTGTGTGTTTGGAAGCACTTTCCATTTTATGGCTAACGGGAGAACAAATCGAAATGGTTGACCAGTTTCTGTTTGTATTACAGCAACAGTGGAGACTACAGAGAGCTTGGGGGTCTGGAGTTTGATTTAAAACTACATGCAGCATAGAAGGACAAAAGCAGTACAATGGAGTTCAAACACAAGAGAAGAAGCAGCAGAGCAGATATCCTTGCAGTACTAGTGTAAAAACACAGCTCAGTGAGGCTGTTGAGCTTTGTCAGCTAGATAGAGAGAACAATAATCAAAGCCTTCTCCAAAAGGAATATGCAGGTCAGAGCCACTCAGTTTTGTGGGCATACCTGGTTTCTTGCACTTGTGATCTCCATCAGTAGTCACTTCTCTTTCTCCTCTGATCATTTCTGGTGTGCCTTAACTCAGCTACAAAGAGAAATGCTTCGTACCACAAATCTGCCCAGATCTTGCTGCCATTTATCTCACTCTGCTTTATACTTGGAGACAAGGCTATAAGCAGTGTATATATGTACCTTTCTTCTCAAACTGCGTGCCAGTTCTGTGCATCCAGCAGCAGAATGTGTCTTTTGAGTGAGGAATAACATTTCAAGTAATTCACTTTTAAATTTGTATAAGCTTTCTTTGCTCTCCCTTATGGAAGAGGAAACTGGTATGTTTAGTTAAGCATCAAATTATTTGTAATCCCTAGCAGGACTCCCTGAGAACACAGAGAGTGATCTAGCACTGGAACTCATAAAGTTTGTTATTTCCCTTCAGAAAAGCTCTTCCCTCATCAGCACAGTAAAATTATGTTAAAAACAGCATGAAGGTGTGGTAAGTCTTTTGGGGGGGGATTTTTTCATTTTCTGCTCTTTTTTGACCTGTCTCTTTTTTTCTGTCAGTGGGTTATTTTAAATCTTCCTGAGAACCGTATCTTTAATATTTAATTAAAGGGTTAGCTAAAAGGAACGTAGTGGGTGGATTGCTACCACTTCCCTCAAACCTACTTATTATGTGTCTTCTTAAGTGTGCTTTAAATAGTTAGAGCAAACATCATCGCTAAAAATCACAGTTACTTTCTGGCTGTAGGAGGTTCTCTGCATCACTCAGTGTCTTGGAGCAGTAGGAGAGGCAAATCAAAAAATCTGGAGTGCTTTGAAGCTGTAGCAGAAGGGGAGCAGAGTGCGTGTGATGATAAGCTGCGGCATCAACTCGTGTGAGGAGGAAAGAAGGCAAAGTACACTGCATGAACTAGGGCAGGATGAAGTTCCTGCTGCACCAAAAATAATCCTGCTGCTATTAAAGAGACCATGGCTTTATGGCAGGAGCAGCCTGTGCTGGGGGCATGCAGGAAAAAGGGGACAGCAGGGAGTGCAGAAGCTTTGTGCTTCTGAGCAGGAAGGGATGGAGGGAGATGGCTAGGAGAGTGGTTAATTAAGAGATCTATAAAGAGAATTTATCTATTTTAGAGAAAATTAGTTCATGTTTTTTGCCTAGCTGTATGCTAGACAAGTTCTACTTTCTCTGCCACAGACAAGCCTAAAAGGAAAGTGAAGGAGAAATTGGGGAAGGAAAGATGTATGAGGGGAAGGAAAAGAGGAAGACCTGAGAAGAGAGAAAGTATGGTCTGAAGAAAATATAACTGGGCAGTAAAACACAGGACAAAAAATAAAAGACTGATAATGGAAAGCTACAAAACTAGGAAGGCAGCACAGCATCAGGAAAAGTAGTTTAGGTAGGTACTGCAGGAACTTACTGCAGAGCTGCTCCAGGTACCTAAGATCCAATAACATCCTTTTTTGTTTGTATCCCAGAAACTGGGAGCTTCTTCCATGTTCTATCCTTCTGGCAGCTGAGAAGAAGGATGTTAGGATTTGGAGCTGTGTTGTGGAACTCAAATCAGGCCATCACGTCTCTTCTGTGCTGAGAAATAAACCCACGTGTCATTCCCAGATTCTGAATTCCAGGAGGCCAAAACTAAAACAGATTGGACAGTCATCTGCTTGGTCAAAGTTCCTCAAAATCAGCAAAGTGGGAGGATTTCTTTTGCAGACAGCAAACCTTGATATTCCCCATTTATCCAATCAAAAATCTCCTTAGGATTTCTTGCAAAATTAGCAGTCAGCACAGGTCCTTCAGCTCTCATTAGACCCATTTTATCAGGAACATTATTTTCCATCTGCTGTCCCCAGAACAGATGATTAATTTGAAACTATCATCTGGGGAAGTGTGAAGCTGTATGGGGAAGTTACTTCCTGGCTTCTTTAGAATATATCCTTTTGGAGGATCTTCTTTGAGACTGAAAAAGCTATTTTAATGAATACAGGCATTGAGAAAAACAAGCTTATGATAAAGGAAGAAAGCTGTCCCTGAATACCTAAATGCTCAAAGATTTCCACAAAGAACAGAATTGATGATTTATTTGGGAATGTTTCTGTGTCATTAGAAATTGGTCCTAAAAATTCAACAATCAAAACCATAGTAGTCAAAGACCTCTTGAACTTATGTTGTTTTCTGTCCCAAACACAGCGTGTCTCCTTCATTCCAGCCTAAACTTCAGTCCTGAGCCCAGAGAAAGATCATAGGTATGGTCTGTTTATTTGGTGCTGTGATACTGTATTATGTTAAAAGAGAGACTTGTTTCATTATCCTTGTCAAAAGCAGCGCATAAGATCCTAAAATGGAGCTTCTTTAGTGAACAGCAGGGTTGGAACAAAGCCTTTCTAGTATGACAAATACATGTGATATGACAATGTAACATATATATATATGTACTTTTAGAAGACTCATTTAGAAAGACACTGAGAGTCACAACTGCGAAGCAGTGATGGCTGTGATGGCCAGTGCTCTGATGTGGACACACTTTCCATTCCACGGGAACTTGCAGTAGAGAGAAATACCTTCTTGATAGGCTTGACTGTACAGAGAAAAATAGCATAGAATTAACTGGCTTTGGGATTTAAATGATTAATTTAAAGTAAATGGGTTTTCTTCTACACTTTTTAATTTATTTTTCTTTCAAGATTTTCAGGCACCCACATGGAGCCACAGTGTCTTCATCTTACCCTGGCAGTGTGTTGAGCGTGGTAATTTACATGAATCTAGTGACGTGGTTGATAATGAACACACTTTTTGTTGGAGAAGTTTTTAGAGGATAACTGACTTCCAGCTGAATGCCTGGGTGTGGAGCTTGGCAGACGCACTGAGGATTTACTTGTCAGTGTTATGTAGGCAGATGTGATGCATGCATAGGCATCCCAAAGCTTAGCTGAAATCATGGGGAAGCATTTGCATAGAGTAAGTGTGAAAAGTTTGTCTCTTCCATGCAGGATGTAACTTCTGGCAAAGAAGTTCCTCTGAAACTGTGCTATGATCTATACAATAGCATTAAGTAGGCCAACCTGCTGGCACAATATAATTTTCCAGTTATGTTTTTCCTCCCTGACAAGCACCAACTCAAATAGTCTGCTACAGACCACACATTTCAGAGGATGACAATTAGTAGCAATGCTGAAGTAAAACTTGTGGATATTATCTCCTCCAGCCTTCCCAGTGCATTCCTGAGGGGAAGATGTAGCCCTGATCTAAGTGAACAAGAGAGACACAGAGGATGGTGCACATGCACTGAGACCATGCACTGCCCTACAGAGTGCCAGCTGTGAGATGAGGGGGGCAGCAAGCCTCTGAGCTTACCTAGACGATGTGCATCCTGTCTTGTCGAATCTGTCCTTGCAAACACTTCACAAACATGCATATTACTTGGATTGAATCCAAGGGCTCAGTACGCCTCTGACCCAAGTTCCTGCTTGCAGAGCAGATGGGTTACTAAATACATACTGTGGGTTTTCGTGTAAGTTGGCGACACAGTTAAAGTTTTGCTTTGCTGGCTCTGAAGAATAAAGTGGCTGTCAAACTAGGTCTGAGCACGAATAGGCTGGAAGTGAGTCACCTTCTATTATCAGAACAGTTGCACTGTAGAGGTGGTTTCGTCCTTACATCAAAGGGTGGAGGTGAGGTTCTGCAGGGAGAGTCACCAGTAGGACATTGCAAGACGTTAAACAGACAGCCTTCCTCTGTTGTGTGTGTGTCCCCCACATTACTGACTACTTAATTGCATCCTCTTAAGTGTACATTGCTTTGCTTTGTAAATTTTAGCCTCTTCAAAGTTTTACTCATATGCTAAGGAAACATTAAGCAAGCCGTGTAAATTTACATTAAAAGCCGTCGTTTCAATTTGGAAGCACGCAAATGCCATGCTGACGCCTGTCAAATTTCACCAGCAGCTTCCTCGCACAAGTCATGGACAAATCAGCGATGACGGTAGTTAACACAAAAATAGAACCTCTGTAATTTGGATGTTTGACTTAGTCTTTTCCCTGATTGCTTTGTCTTTCGGTTTGACTGACTGCAGACGAGAACGTCAAGCTAACAGCAGTGGAACAGTCATAGGGTTTGTTTATTTATAACAGTTCCTTTTGTTCATGCTGCTAAATAAGGTGGCAATAAATATTCATTGCAGTTGTGCTTCACCAAATGGGAATTCAGAGATAACTCCTTGCATTCTGAAAACTTTGCATTTTATACTCAGTGTTTGCCACCACACACAGCATCCATTATCTTTTGCTGTCAGATGTTCTTGTATTTTCTTATTCAGTGACCTCCTGTGTTTTAAATTATTTGTGGTTCACTAACAGAAATATGTGGAGTATGTTACAGGTCCTCTTGGCAAAAATCGGTGAAATGTAACTGAACTAATTCTAGTTGCCTGGGTGATTCAGAAGCGTACTTCACTTGACATTTGCATTAGCAAGATCTGCAGACTTACTAAATATTCCTCAACAAAACCAACACTTCAATTTCAGCACAAAATTCATGCTGACGTGGATTAGGATGTGTATCAGGAACCATCCTTACAAGAAATTTAAACCATTTATGCTAGGATCATTTAGTTCTGAAAATGCATGGTAACAACACAGCACAGGTAATGCCTTATACCGGATGAGGTTTTAATTACTTGATTATTACATAAATATACTTTTGCAATGTATTAATAGAATTTATGATAATCCCAGCAAATTGGGAGGAGTGACTGATATTCTTGAAGGGGGGCTCACATTCAGAGGGACCCAGAGAAGCTGAAGGAATGGGCCAACAGGAACTTCATTAAGTTTGACAGTGACAGGCATTAGACCCTGTATTCAAATGGAGCCACCCAACTGACCAGGACAGGCTGGGGCTGTCTGGCAGCACTGCAGGAAAGAACTTGGAGTTCTGGGAAGACAGGAGTTACAAGGGATCAGCACTGCACCCCTGTCTCAGGGAAGACCAGCCACACACTGGGCTGCACTGGCAAAGGCATTGCCAGCTGGTCAAGGAGTGTGGTTCTTTTCCTCAGTTGTGCGTTGACATCCGGAGTACTATGTCCTGTTTTGGCCCCACAGAACATGGCACATGTTGACAAATTGAAGGGGCACCAAGAGGGTTCAAGGTCTGGAGCCTGTGATGTGCAGGAAGAGGCTTAGAGAGCAGCTTCTGCTTAGAGTGGGAAGAGAAGGATGAGAGGGGGCTGACAGCAGTCTCACACTGCCTAGAAAGGGATTACAGAGAAGATGGATGAAGCCATTTCTCTGAGGTGAACAAAGAGCAAGAGGTAGTAGATGCAAATTGCAGGAAGCAAGGTCCTAGTTGGATGACGGGAAGAATGTTTTCCAACCTTGCAAGCAGGCAAGCACTAGAGTTTGTTGCCCAGAAATAATGGAATCTCCACTGTGGGAAATTTTTGGGACTCAGCTGCATAATGCCCTGAGTAGCCTGATCCATGCGTGAAACAGGTATTTTGACTAGAGATTTCCATATGTCTTTTCCAAACTAAATGTTTCCACGATTCTGTTATATTATATGCATTATAAAATTCTGTTTTTCAGAGATATTGGGAAAACAAAATCTATAGCCAAAAATATGCCTGATTCATAAAGCTGCTAACCTCCAGAAAGTATAAGGTATCCCTTTCCAAGCACCCTGTGCTCTAACTTCACTGCATGGATGTTGGAGCATGAAGTTGTACAAACGCCTGCTGAAGGTGTCACTAATTCACACTAAAACTCTTGCATACATACACCAGCTATGACTCCACTCTTACAAATATCTTCCATGTAAATGGGTGTTTTGAGAGAACTTTTAATTTTGCTTTCCCTGAAGAACTTCAACAGGTTTGTCATGTTGTCTGTTTTCCTGCAATGCAAGATTAAAAAATACTTTCCTCAGTAGAAGCCATGGAAAGCAAGTCTGGAGCTTACAGGGGGGATCTTCTCCAAGAAAGCTATTTAAATTACAGAAAACAAGCTACTCCAATTGAAGTTGTGTCACAGTGCAAGTTTTTCATGATTGCCAAGGTGAGCTGTCCTTGAGTTCTTAGGGCCAAAGCCTCTGTTCTCAATAATGCCCTAGTTCTACCTCCTTTAAACATTCTGCAAATTAACATTTGAGGATAAAAGGATTTTGGTAACATTTCTGACAGGGACTTTCTCCTGTAATATGTCATGTCAGAGAATCTTAGAATGTGCTGAGTTGGAGTGGACCCACCAGGATCATCAAGTCCAACTTTTGGCCCTGCACAGGACACTCCAAGAGTCACACGAAGTGCCTGAGAGTGTTGTCCAAAGACTGCTTGAACTCTGTCAGGCTGGTGCTGTGATCACTTCCCTTGGGAGCCTGTTCCAGGGCCCAACCGCCCTCTGGGTGAAGAACATTTTTCTAACATCCAATCTAAACCTCCCCTGACACAACTTTGGGCCATTGCCTCCAATCCTGTCACTGGTCACCACAGAGAAGAGATCAGTGCCTGCCCATCCTCTTCCTCTCATGAGGAAGCTGTAACTGCAGTGAGGTCTGTCCTCAGTCTTCTCCAGGCTGAATAAACAAAGTGACCTCAGCTGCTTCTCATACAGCTTCCCCTCGAGGCCCTTCACCATTTCTGATGCCCTCCTTTGGACACTCTCTAACAGTTTATTCTCTTTTTTATATTGTGGCACCCAGAACTGCCCTCACCACTCGAGGTGAGGCCACCCCAGTGCAGAGCAGAGCAGGACAATCCCCTCCCTTGCCTGGCTGGTGATGCTGTGCCTGATGCCCCCCAGGACACGCCTGGCCCTCCTGGCTGCCAGGGCACTGCTGACTCATGGTCGACATTCCATCAACCAGGACCCCCAGGCACCTTTCTGTAGCATTGCTTTCCAGCATCTCATTCCCAGTCTGTCCACCTGTCCAGGATTGCCCCATCCCAGGTGCAGAATCCAACACTTGACCTTGTTAAAATTCATATAGTTGGTGATTGCCCATCTCTCTAATTTTTCAAGGTCTCTCTGCAGGGCCTCTCTGCCCTTGAGGGAGTTCCTCCCAGTTTAGTGTCGTTGCAAACTTTCTTAGTTTTTCTTCACATCCTGCATCCAGGCCGTGTCACAGTTCTTCTGCTTTGCATTTGATGTCCACATTCTGCTGCGCAACAGATCCCAGTTTGGTCCATACGTGTACTTCCCCTGTCCAGCTCATAGGGTCAAAGGCTTTACAGGCAATATGAGGACCTGGATTTACCTTTCCTTCCCTGCTCCCTTGTATGCTTTACATCACTGCACCTGAATACAAAAGCCTTCTCTGATTTCACTTATTTTTGACCCCATTTCTGAGATAAAGTTGTGTTGTCAAGTACCCCTCCCTCACAAGGGCAGTCAGAGCACTTGGAAAAACAAAGGGACGGAACAAAGGGCTCATGTATTCCAAGTGAGTAGCCCTAGAGCACAGCTGGTAACGTTGCCACAGTGAATAGTGCTGTGATTCAGCTCCCTTATCCTCTGTGTCCCGCAAAATGGAGTCATACTGGAAGTGCCCTCAGTCTGAATGTTAGGCACTGCAGGAGCAGTTTTGCTGCTCACGGTGAGCACAAGTGGTGCCCAGGCTTTACAGGGCTCTTGCAAACAAGGTGCACCTGTGCTGAGTTGCTTCTCCCCTCTCCTCTATTACCAGACAGAAAAAATCTGGCTCTCGTCCTGACCTTCTGAACAGTTACTCTATGAGTAGTCAGTTATTCCTGGTGTACTTTTAATTTTTATATGTATTTTTATTTGGCATTTACTTTTATACATACATACATACATATATATATATATATATACATGCATACATACATACATATATAGGTGAAACCTGGACCCAGATCAAGACCAAAGATTCAACAGACTCGGATTCTGTTGACCATAATACCCATGAGGTTTCCAGACCTGAGACATAACTACATAGACATTTTCTGCAGGGCTTGGGCTAGAAATAACAACTTCATCTATGGCCATTTCTGTTCTTCTTTCTGTATTGGCAGTAATAAATTTAAAGGTTCCTCCCCACTGGAAGTGACCTGAAGAGTTCAAGTATTTTGTGACATGAATTTCATGGACAGATGATGTGATCCATCTGTGGCTAGCTGGAGCCAGCTACAATTCATGCACCAGACCTCAAAAAGTCACAGCTGGATGCTGCCCATAATACCCATGGTAAATTCTGTATGGAAGAAGCATAAATGTCACTAGACAAAGCAGGGTACGAGTGGTGAGGATCCACCATGGTGAAGGTGGCAAAGGAGGAGGCAGAAACAGTACCTACTGACTGTGCTCCTGGAAGAGCTTACAGGTTCTTTGGAAGAAAAGAACCAGAAGTTATTGCAGTCTCCTGAGGGAAAAGCTTCAGTTT
This sequence comes from Leptocoma aspasia, assembly GCA_013399835.1. Taxonomy (NCBI): domain Eukaryota; kingdom Metazoa; phylum Chordata; class Aves; order Passeriformes; family Nectariniidae; genus Leptocoma; species Leptocoma aspasia. The sequence continues at coordinate 188,986 of VXAX01007760.1, read as the reverse complement.
ATGCTGTTGGTTTCTCTTGAAATCTTTTTTTCACAGAGAACATTAATTCCTGCCAGTAAACAAAGCCAAAGAGGGATGAATGAGAAGTCAGGGGTTGCCTAGATATTTGAAAGATGACCAGAAAATCCTTCTTTGTAACTCTTTGTCCTACATTACTTCACATGCCTTGAGCAGCTATTCTGTTAAATATGCCTTTCCACCTTCCCACTGTTTTCCCAAGTGATTTGAAATATATGTGGATTGTACTCAAGAGGTCCTGTCAGTGATACCATCAGAAGCTGGCACAGACTCCTTTTAAATGTAAAATTGCTGGTAGGAGGGGGAGCACTCAGAAATGTCAGTGTATTCCCTGCATCCTCAGCTAGCAAGCAGAGGTTGTAACTGCAGAGCTACGCTTAATTTTATATGTTTTTAGGGGAGTTTTGTGGAATATACCAGCTGGAATGAGAGAGGAAAGTTGTCCTTAAAAAGTAAATTGAAGTGTATGTTTAGCTTAATGACTACAAAGAAACATGCTGCGGCCTTTGTGTGGCTTATGATTTGCTGGATCAAAGCAATTCTGGCAGCCATCTCCTCTTAGAGCTAGATGTATGAATCTGAGAGTAGAGAGTCCTGGTTTATAACAAGGTCATCTCATCTCTGTCACTGAAATTAATTTCAAGAAATAGATTCTCTCTTCAGGACACTTTGTCAAGTGATCTGAGATTTTGGCACATGACGTGTAACAAGAGCTCTAATATAATGGAGAAATTGAAGCAGCATTTTGATTTCCCAGTACCGACATCCCTTTGTCCTCTAATGCTGATGCTCTTCAACAAATGAGGAAAGCTTAAGAATACTCATTAACTCATGAAAGTAAACAGCTGGCATATCCAGCTTAAACTGACGTGAGCAAAGCACAGAAGGTTTTTTAAACATTTAGCCAGATTTTTATCTACATAAGCAGAAACTAGTAAAAGGATAGGACCTCCCTGTTTCCAATAAAAAATGTCTTCAAAGGATCATTAGGAATGTCCTTAACTTTTTACAGAGGCTACTTTTACACTAAGGGCAAAAAAATCTCTTTTAAACTGACCCCCCTGCCACTGTGCATTACTTCCAGCTCCACAGACGTGTCCTGCCCCTGGTTCCCTGATAGACTGCCAAACCAGGAATACCACTGCTCAGTAAATGACAACACTGGCAAAGTTTAGTCAACATCTGTAATGTAAAGAGATTATCCTCTGTGACTCAAACAACTAGTCAGAATGTAATACTCTGTAGTAAATTATTTCAACAAGATTAAATTTTTCAATCTGGAAGAGAAGCATTTAGGTATCTTTGATGGAATCCATGCTCTTGTAAGAAAATGCGAAGTCTTAGCTTCTCCATCTAAGAAGGAAATATGCAATGGGAGACTGCTTCTTATTTCACAGCTCCTTGAACAGAGACATCTCTTTGTCTACAGACTACCTATGGAAAAGATGGATTTTTTTTCCCTTCCCGTTTTTTTACTTCTCTAAATGAATCATCTGCTGGTGCCTAAGGATAAGCCTATCAGCTTCCTTGTGCTGAGGTAGAAATGGAGGGAGAAGAGTAGGGCAGGGTAAGGGAGAAGAAAGGAAAGCAAAGTTAACACAGACCAACCTGCAAAGATGTTACTGATCTAGCCAAAGGGAGCAAATTCAGAGAATCAGCTACAAGAAAATGAATTGAGCTGAGACAGACAACCACCCTCATATCACTCCTTCTGCACTCTCTCTTTTTGTCACTCTCTATCAGTAAGGCAAACATCCATAAAAGGGCCTCACACAATTAAATCTCAGTTGCCAGGAAATATCTTGCCCTCCCTTCATGCATCCATTCCTTCCTTCCTGAGTAACATAGCACTTTGCATTGAACCTGAGAAATCACTTAAAAGGAAGCTTCACCTTTTCAGAGACAAAAGTAGTTAACATCCTCACCCCCAAAGAAGACAACAAAACCCCATCTATTTTATCAGCACTAGTTAAAAGCATGTTTTTTACTCACATAAAAATAACTTTTAACTTAGTGTAAAGGGACCCAGCTATTTCAGAAAGTGGAAAGTGACCTTATGGAAATCAGTAAGAGTTGGTGTCAACTTCAGTGTGATCCGTGTGTCATTCTGAAGACAAGATGACTTCTCCAGGTTGCTCCAAATGACTCAGCACTGGGTATTGCATTGAAGGATGCCAGAAGGCACCAGCATTGCCTCAGAGCTGTGCATACCCTTAGGGAGCAGCTGAAGAGGGTGAGAATCACAGAATCACAGAATGGGGTGCTTTGGAAGGGACCTTTAAAGCTCAGCTAGTCCAAGCCCCTGACAATGATCAGGGTCATCTTCAACTGGATCAGGTTGGCCAAAGACCAGCCTGACCTTGAGAGTTTCCAGGGATGAGACATCCACAATTTCTCTGGGCAATCTGTGCCAGTCTTTCCCTACCCTCATCATAAAAAATTTGTCCTTATGTCTGAATTGACTCTCAGTTGGAAGCCATTCCCCCTTGTCCTATCACTTCATGCTCTTGTGAAAAATCCCTCTCCTGCTTTCTTGTTGGCCCACTTCAGGTACTGGAAAGCTTCTATAAGGTCTCCCTGGAGTGTTCTCTTCTCCAGGCTGAACCACAAACCTCTCAGCCTTTCCTCACAGGAAAGGTTCTCCATTCCTTTGATCATCTTTGTGTCCATCCTCTGGACTTGCTCCAACAGTTCCCTGTCCTCCCTGTGCTGGGGACCCCAGAGCTGGATGCAGCACTGCAGGTGGGGTCCCAGAGCAGAGCAGAGGGGCAGAATCTCCTCCCTTGCCCTGCTGGCCATGCTGCTTTGGATGCAGCCCGGGACACACTTTGGATGCAGTTTGGGTTTCTGGGCTGTGAGTGCACATTGCCGGGTCATGTCCACCTTTACATTCATAAAAGCTTCTCAGTTTGCAGTTAGAGCTTTGATTTTGTCTATTATTGCACCTGATCACTCTGCTCCAAGCTGATCAAAAAGGAATCTTAGTTTTCACATTGTTACATGCTGGGCAGCTTTGGCTATTTGGTAACTTTATTGCCAAGATATTTGAAGGCTCAGAACGTGCTCTACAAACATACAGTCTTTTCCTAAAGAATGCCTAATGATATTTATATATTGTATTGCAAAATCTTTCAATATTACTTGCAAATTCCTTGCAAATACTGTGTTCATGATGTGCAATAAAAACAACTGCTTTATGTTGTGCTAGGCAAGATTTGAAAGAGGCATCTGGTTTGTATTTTTGGTGTAATATAGAAATGTTGAGATTGGCACAAATTAATTGTCCAGCTGGATGAGAAAGTCATCTAATTCTGTTTCCTGATGGCTCAGAGGGGAGAGTCAGAATCTTGTCCTGGGGATCAGAATGATTCAGGTTGGAATGGAGATGATCTCATTCAACCCTTTGCTCCAAAAAAGATCATCTGGGACATTATATCAGATTCCTCAGGGCATTGTACTCCTGAATTCCAAATATCTCAAAAGACAGACACTTCCCCACCCCTCTGGGCAGGCAGTTCCAGTGCTTAGTTACCCTCTGGGAGCTTCCCCTTTTCCTTATGTCCAATTAGTAGCATGGCTGCTGGCTCTTGTCTTCTTTACAACAACCTCTGAGAGAGGCCTGCATTGCTGGGAAGTGAATAAAACCAGTTCAAAAAGAAAGATAAGAATGGTTACATTTCCCCAGTTTGTGTCTCAAGGTGACATTTCAGAGTTTTATCCGCATGGAATCTCCCACCAAGCAGAGGTCTCCCATGAGCTGCCCACAGCAGTGCCCAAATCTCACCACCATCTTGATATTCTCCATCTAAAATTCAAGTGTTTGAAGAGTTTTATCTTCTCCTTCTGCTTCTCTTTCCCTTGTGTTGACTGTGGAGGGCCATTTGTCATGGAATCCTCCATTCACTTGTCTCTCATTAGGTTCTTCGTCATTCAGCTTGCCTTGCAATAGTCTCAGGCTTTAACCAAAACAAATAGCCTTGAAGTCTCCACAAATTTTGCTGGCTCACTGTTCACATCCCCTTTCCAAATGTCCATGTATTTAATATGTTACGTAGATCACCTGTTGAAGCTTAATGTTTTTAAACATTTTGATGTTTCTAATCTTTTGCCACCCCGAAAAGTGATTTGTCAGTTCTACTCTGCTTGTTGTATCATGGCCAGATTTGTAGCCATAAGAAAATTTTGCATTTTTATAGCTGCTAAGAAAGGACTTCCTGAAAGGTTTTTGAATGATTGGTTGCATGATGTTGTCCTTCATATCTCGTTTTTTTTTTTATTTGGTTGGTTGGTTGCTTTTTTTGTTTGGTTGGTTTTGTTTTTTGTTTTGTTTCAAATGATCAGTTAAACTTATTTGCTAGCTGCAGGCAGAAGTTTTACTGGCTCTTGATTCTGAGAATCACCCAGAAATCTTGGGTGTTAATCTGGGGAAAAAAAAAAAAAAAAACAAAAAAAAAAAAAAAACCCCCCAAAAAAAAAAAAACCACCACCAAACCAGAACAAGACAGACCCTCGGCATTTTGTGTCTTCTTAACCTTCTATCATAAAATCAGGACTCAATGAGAAATTAATGTCTAATATGTAATAGATTCTATTTAATATGCAATTAATTAATATAATTAACATAATCATTACTATAACGATTAATAATAATTTTATATGTGATTAATACTATTTATTATGCATTATTTATATAGATAGACTATGTAATGGAATACTATACATATATTTTATAAATTCTATAATGTAAATAGAACTGCTTACATTGTGTTACATAATAAATCATAATAAATCATAATAAATCAAGAAGACTTCAGGGTGGCCTAATTACAGGCTTCCAGTACCTGAAGGGAGGCTACAAGGAAGATGGAGAGGAACTATTTACAAGAGCAGACCAGGACAACATGGCTTCAGACTGAAAGAGATTAGATTAGATATTAGGAAGAAACTCTTCACTGTGAGGGTGATGAGGGACTGGAACAGAATGGCTGGAGAAGCTGTGGATGTCCCATCCCTGGAAGTCAGGGTTGGATGGCACTCTGAGGAATCTGGTCCACTGGAAGGTGTCCCAGCACGTGGCAGAGGGTTTGGAACCAGATAGTCTTTGGGGTCCCTTCCAACCCAGGCCATTCCATAATTCTGTGAAATAATATATGACATGTTATTGTGTAATCTGATAGCACATAGTATATTATATAATTATACTAACATGTGCATATATTATATACTCTCTGTTATGTAAACCTACATATAGAATACACAGTGTATTTATAATATAAAATACATAGTTTATCAATAATCAGTAAAATTTTAAAATAATAAAGTATAAGTAAATATAAACATTTAACACAAAGTAAATCAATTAAGGTAATCTGAGTATATACATATTTAATAAACATTGAATATAGGGCATGCATTGAGGTTTCCCATGTGTTATATACTATGACATAATTTCATTTGCACCCTTTCAATGTCCAGTTTATGCCCCTTCCCAACTCTTGAGCACAAGTCAACTGGGCCTGTTGGAAGAGGCTACTTTTTTATGTGCCATATTGGTTTGGTGCCTCCTATTTTGCTCATCAGTTTGTTCTGGTATTTCCCATCCCCAGAAGACTTTACCATCACTCCTGATCCCAGAGCTGGCACCTCTTCAATATTGTCTGCAGAGGCAGTTGCTGTTAGGGAGGCGTGTTCCTTGTCTAGCAATGGCCTTAGTTGTTCCCTTCAAGGACCAGAGAGAGCAGCTCTTGCATGGACACATTTCCCTCAGGAGCTGGAGCCAGTAAGTGCATCAGTGTTTCATCACGTTGCTCAGTCCTGGAAAGCAGCAGTTCCAGTGCTGTACATACACACAATTCCCCAGGGGCATCTTTTCCTTTTAACATCAGATGTTTGACCTTCAAAATCCTTCCACATTCCTCTCACACACAGCCAGCTGCAATACTTTAAATTGCTTGTTATTCCTAATGTTGCAGGATTCCTCTGGCTCCCAGCAATCTTTCCCAGCTCCCCAGGTTTCTCCTAGTGCTTATCCTCTGCCCTCCCACTTCCCATCCTGTTCATCCCTTCTCCCTGAAGCTTCCCCTGCCTCCCTGCTAGGAAACCCTTTGTGAATGGATGCATCCTTCTGGGAAGAAGCAGGCACACAGCATTTAAGAGCATATCCACAGCCAGGCCACACAAGCTTTTCCCGTGTGCCAGGAAAGCGCTGCGGGGGCGCAGCGCTTATGGAAACGAGCTTTATTTGGCATTTACAATGGTTCCGCTCGCCTACCTCTGAGGAAGCATTGCTCGGGCACACTGCTCTACTCAGGGCTTCTTCAGCACCCTGGGCTCCTCCAGACACATCCTCCATCCTCCAGGGGTGCAGGGAGGCAGAGGTTTTGAAGAGTTTCCTGAACAAGTTCATGCCCCTCTGAAGAACACTGACACAACGAGAGCTTGTGAAGCTGCGCTCAGAGGCTGCCTTTGCTTTGGCTTCTTTCAGGAGGCTTTTTCTGGGCATCCCTTGCCTGTGCCATACATGAGAGCAGTTTGGTGCTGGTAGCACACAACTTCCAGGTAGAAGGGGGTGAGCAGCTCTGGAGCCAGAGCCAATCTTTCTATTAGAGACCTTCAATCCCAGTCAGGGGTCTGGAGGCAAATACGGTGATTTCCAGTAATCACAGTGCATTTGTTAGATTCTTGCTCTCAGATCTTGCTTAGAAACAGTAGCTGGCATCGGTGCTTAGTGCAGCCAGCCATAAACACAAGTGTTGTCCTTACCAGCTGTTTCAGACTTTTTATATTTATCTTATGACTAGCATCTACTGTTCATTCTTTCACAGTAGGGCTCCTCTACTGACAGTTTCAGCAGTGAGCCTGACAAAAGTTATCATCTGTATATTCCCCCTCTAAATCAATGGTAATTTGTTGGTAATCTGTCATCTCCTACTGAGACCTCTCTGTCATCCTATGTACTGTGCTTTTTCTTTTTTTTTTTTTTGTGTTAAAACACATCTACAGTATTTCAGGAAAACACAGCTGTGTAAAGTATTACTCCACACAATTCTTCAGGAGTGGGGCAGAGTGGCTGGAAAGCTGCCCATTGGAAAAGAGCCTGGGGGTGCTGGTTCACAGCCAACTGAACATGAGCCAGCATGTGCCCAGGTGGCTTGTATCACAAACACTGTGGCCAGCAGGACCAGGGCAGCGATTGTCACCCTGTGTTCAGTGCGGGTGAGGCCACACCTCGAGTGCTGCGTCCAGTTCTGGGCCTCTCACTACAACAAGGTGCTGGAGCATGTCCAGAAACGGGCAAGGAAGATGGTGAAGGGTCTGGTGCACAAGTCCTGTGAGGAGTAGCTGAGGAACTGGGAGTGTTTAGCCTGGAGAAAAGGAGGCTTGGGGGGACCTAATTACTCTCTACAACGACCTGAAAGGAGGTTGTGGTGAGGTGAGGGTCAGCCCCTTCTCCCAAAGTAGCAAGTGATAGAAGAAGAAATGGCCTCAAGTTGTTCTAGGGAAGGTCTAGATTGGATATTAGAAAAAAATGTCTTCACTGAAGGAGTTGTCAAGCATTGGAATGGACTGCCCAGAGAAGTGGTGGGGTCACTGTCCTGAGACGTGTTTGAAAGGTATGTGGATGTGGCACTTGGGGACATGGTTTAGTGGTGAACACACTGGTGCTGGGTTGACAGTTGGACTCACGATCATAGAGGTCTTTTCCAACCTGAATTATTCCATGCTTCTATGAAAGGGTCAGGTGCCTGGGATTTTTTGCCGTATTTTGCTGAATGGCCTCCACACAGGAGCACATAAGCACTGAAGCAGCTGCCCAGCAAGGCAGTCCACCCTGGGACGTACCCAAGACCCACCTAGACCCTGAACAACGAGTGAAGTTGGCCCTTGGTGGTGCAGGAGGTGCAGGAGGCTCACTGCACAACCTCCCCAAGTCCCATCCAACCCAGCCTGTTCTACTGTTTGCACTGTCCTACACACTCGGTTTAGTGGACAGAGTTGATTTGAAACACAGTCTCGTTTGCTTCGAGAACAGAGCCCGGAAATTAATCTAGAGAGACGGAAAATGACATCAGTTTCTTGTAGATGGCTGGCATGCTACAAAGAATATAGCAGGAAAATACCCTGTTTCGTGATGTTTACTGTTTCAGATTAAATCTGATTTAACGTGCTTTTCTATAAACTTCAGGAAAGAATCAGGCTGAGTTCGACTTTCCTTTCAATGTAGTTCATGGAGGTCAACAGCATCACCCTGTTATCACAGCCCTGTACCAAGGGAGCCTGGAGTACAAAATGTTAATGTTATTCCCTCTGTTCAGACACACCATTTGTATTACATTATCCCTCCTATTTCTTCTCCAAGGAAACAGCACAGTCTCTGTAATAGCATGATCAGAGATTTCATATTATTTTAACCCTGTAAACCCTTTTGTATGACATCAGTCCTTAACAAAGTGTGTCACGTCCATGACCTGTTGCAATTTGTCACAGGAAGGAACACATTAAAGAATTAGTTCTTTTTTGAGGCTTTTGAGTAAAGTATTACGCAGGTTTTCTGAACATTGGATGTAAATTCAAATCCTGTTTGGATGTGAAAAGCAGAATAACTGGATTCTCCATAGGAATCAAATAAATTGTTCATCAGTTGTGATGACTGCTTTTGTTATTTGACACACATTTTCAAGGTTTCTCTTTCTCACCCCTTTTTTGCCAGTGTTGCTTGAGAATGCTTTTATTAGAAAACAAAACAATACAAAACACCAAAAAACAATCAAAAACTACCCCACCAAACAACAATTTTTATCAGAAAGAAAACCGAGACTGGCTAACATCAGAAGCAATTCAGTTAAACGCTGAAGTCCCACCCACAGGGAAGTAAGGCTCAGTTGCTTTAATGTTGTCTCTGACTGTCTTTAAGATGTTTCAGAGCACCAGAAATATCTCCACAGGACTGGCTGACATCCTGTACAACCTACAGGAGACCATCAGCACACAAATGTTACTTCTCTCCACAGAACATTTCTTTTTTAAGACAGTCAGACCACTTGCCTGCTATCAACACCTTCCACTGGTATTTCTTCCCTAGAGAGGCACTTCCCAACTTCCTTGGAACATCCTGTAGTCCCACCAGGACAAGTGCCTCACAGCTGTCGTTCCTTTTGTACCGTTGCTTCCTTTTGAGATAATGAACAAACTGAATCTCCTGCACGTGTGGTAAAATCTGATTTTACCACACACCAATGAGCAGTGTCTTACATCCCCCCTGGTCAAAGCTCAGGCCTGGGCTGGTGCTTGCTGGGGTGGGTGGCCACCTCTTGACCAAAATTGAAGGGGGCATGGGTTTTCCTGTGCTGTCTAGTAACCAGATAATCATGCCCACTTTTTTCTATTTTTTGGGAATAAAATAGTTCTGAAACTGCTCAGATCTGCCCTTTCTATCTGAAATTCACAGTCATTATGTACAACTCATCCTCTGCCTCTAGAGACAACGTAACATTTACAGCTGAACATATGACTTAATGAAAACAGGAACAATTCAGATCTGTAGATGCCTCACATTATTCATGTGCTGCAGCAGCTCTCCTCAGCCAGCAATGCAGCATTTTGGAACACAGGACACAATTCCCTAGCTTTACGCTTCTGCAGTGTTCCTGAAGTAACAAAATAGTGGTAGTGGTACGAAATGCCACCCTAGAGATTCATTTCTACCACAGCAATCTAACATTAACGATTTCATCAGCAGTTTCAACTCTTTTATCCTCTGATTTATGATATAATTGAACGAACCAGGAAGTTATTCCTCCTGCATTTTGACAGATTCCATTGAATCAGCTTGAATTACAGAAAGCAAAGCACTAGCAATACCAACCTACTGTATGTAGTCAGTAGGGGATCAAGTAACTGCATTGTTAGACGATTGCAGGCTGGTTGAACTCAAGTTAAACAGGTACAGGTGCTTCCCTAGTCACTAAATGCAGTATTTCCACATCTGAAGAGCCAGAGGGTGAGTGAAGGTGTACTCAGCAGAGAGTCTCAGGGGCTGTGGCTGCCTGTGCTTGGCTGAAGACATTCACCTGGGAAGTGATCCTAGAACCAGAAAAAGACTGAGGTTTGAATCAGCTCTGGAGGAGAGCTGGTCCAACCCCCTTCTCAAAGCAGAGCTGACTTCCTGGCTAGGTCAGCTTGTTCAGGGCCTCACTCAGACAGGTTTTGCAGATCCCCAAGGCTTGAGATCCGTATCTCTCTGGGCCACTTGCCTCAGTGTTCAGCTCCTTTTGTGGGGAGTAATCTTTCCTCATGTCCCACTGAAGCCTCCCTTGCTGCATCTTTGTATCCTTTGCTGTGAGTCAGGTCACTTTGCCCTGAGAAGTGCCTTTGCAAAATGAGATTTAATTTAGCAAGAGAATTTCAGGATAACAAGATACCATTCTCTGCAGTTTGTTCTTACCTTGATGAATGGCCCAAAGAAAATGCTGATAAATATATTCAAGAAAAAAGATCAGCAGATGATTTCAAACTGAGTTACCTATTATCTCTTTTGAACCTGCATTCCCTATACAGTAATTAATGTATCTAAAACGATGACCTAGCCCTTTAACAGTATGAGGCTGTTCATGCACATAATATCAATGAATTTGGTAATAATATCAATTACCAAATGAATTTGGTAATAATATCAATTTGGTAATAATATCAATGAATCTGGTACCTAAGAGGAACTCTGTTCCTCTTAGGTACCAGAGGAAGGACAAGATAGAGAGTAATAAAGTAAGTTACACCAGACTAAATTAGACAAGCTTGATAAACATCATCAAAGGATATCAAGAGAAGTAGCTTTCACTGACTCAGAAGACCTAGCAGACATCTGAAAAACTGAGTATGGGAGATTAGAAAAGAGCAGATGTCTTTAAAAGGCTGCGAGATGCTGGGAAATAATGGAACAATCAGCTTAACTTCAAGGCTGTCAATCTGCCACCTTTCACAAGCTCTACAGTATTTTCACCAATAAAAAATATAAATCCAGATAACCTAAGCTGATTTTGCAGCAATGAATTCAAATGCCACCATAAAATGTATTACTAAGGTGGAAAAGAAAAACAGTTCTAAGGTGAAGACCATTTCAGATCAGCTGAGTGCACTTGTTTCTCTATATTCAGATTCAAAGTTAGGAAATTTTAAGATAGAGAAAATGCAAAGTTTTCTGTGGGGTAAAATGGCTTTCAAAGTCACATGGGACAAATGACACAGACATTTTTAGTATTTCAGGTTGTTTCTAACTCATTCTTCACTGCCCTGAATTATCAGCTGAAAATATGGACACACAGTTGGACAGTGTACCAGACTAACAGCTGGCCAGGGAGACATCCAGACCTACAAGGGCAAGAAATCCTGGTAACACAATGTAGAGGATATCACCTTGCTGCACAACAAGTTAGTTGGTGAATTTGAAGCCTGAGAAGCCATAGAGGAGTTTAGGGGGTGTTTCCCAAGACCCTCCTTGGTAATTTTCCAGGTTGATGAGCCCTGGAAAAGATTCAGGGGAAACTGCCAGAAGTTTTGCTGTGCTCCTAAGGACCCTTTTTCCCCTTCAATAAGTTGCTATTTTTCAGACAACAGGCATTCTATAAGAGTGTTTTGTGGATGTACATTTAATTACTTGACTATTTGAAAGAAAATATATAGTCTCTTTGGGCTTGGTCGTCCTGCTCATCAGCATTTTGATACAAAATTCCTTTCCTGTAACCTAGTCATAATGAAACAAGCAGCTTAGGATCCCTTCAGAGCTACTAAGGACCTGCAGACTCCTAGAAAACTATTCTGGGCGGGATACAATTCAGTCAGCAACTACTGGTTTAGGTCCAGCTTCAAAGAATTGCAGAAGGACCTTACAAGACCAAGGCAACTGAGTGATGAAACAGCAAACAAATTTCAGTGCAGACAAAAGTGATTTACATGGGGAAAAATAATGCTATCCGTATATGTAAAAAAACCCAGGTTCTCAATTGCCACTCAGATCATAACAATGAGATTATGGCAAGCAGTTCCAGTGAAAACTCAGCTTGATATTTAGTAGCATGAAGAATCACAAGCAGTGTACTGGAGGATAGAACAGTGAGCACACGCTTCCACAAACGCCACATCCTAAGCACCTAAGCGTGGGCAGTTATTCCCCCTGGAAAAGGCCATAACAACATTTTGTTTGAGAAACATTTGATAAAGATGACAAAAGATCTGGAGTAGTCTCCATAGAGAGAATAAACAAGTTAGCTAGGACCCTTCATCTTGCAAAAAAAAAGATGACTGATAAGGGATATGACAGAAGACAATAAAATCACAAGTATCCTGAAGAAACTACTCAGCAGTCAGTTGCTTGTTGTGGCTTTCAGTGGAAGAAGTGGGGATCATGGAACAAAACTATTAGGTGCTAAAATAATACTTCACACAACAAAAGGTAGGATTTTGGGGCTCCCTGCTATAGGATGTCATGAGAGCCGAAAGTCCACATGGTCTGAGGGAGCAAATTTATGGAGGACAAATACATAAAGGACCATTAAACCCAAAGACATAATCTCTGGTCCAAGAAACTCCTGGTGTCTGGAAGAATATTCTGGGGAAGGATCACTTTCTTTTAAGAAGAAAGTGATCTTACATAAATTGTAAGAATTGTTTTGGCCACTAGTCATATTGGTTTTCCCTTTGAGAACAGGCAAAAGTCCATTATTAACACACCTGAAAGCATTTGAGGAACACACAAAAAAAAAAAAATAGGGAGAAGTCTGTAATTTCAAGGGATGACAAACAGAAAACGGGGAGAGGCAAAACATCAGAAATACAAGGAGGTATTCAGGTGAGGCTGGAGGGTACAGGCATGTTCCCAACTGATGGTTTGGAGTTACCCATCCTGCCAAAACCACACACAGAAAAATAATTTAAAGAAAAAATGTGGCTACCTAGGCAAGCACCTATGTAGCCAACAGCTTGCTTAAATGTTAACTGAATAGAAATACCGAGCGCCAAAGAAACTTAAATTTGTAACACAAGCAGCCCCACCCTAGAAGAAAACCAGATTTCAGTCAAAAAACAACACTCAGGTTTGTTTAAGAAACGCGCAGCAACAAATGAAATGACAATTCAATACAACCGTGTGTTTGGTACAAGGGTGAGTCACGGCTGTGGCAAATCCCCCCGGAGGGAGAAGGTGCGGGCAGGGTCCGCACCCGGCGCGTGTTTGATGCTGCGGGCTCTCGGTCCCTCCGGCACGGCCCGTGCTGCCTGCGGCCACCACACGTGGGAGCCACCTCGCCCCGCTCCAGCTGCGAAGGCGTGTGGGCACGCCGGCCAGCTTCATCGGGACATTCGCTGGGAACAACAGAACTGCTGTTGTGCCCGCCTCGCTTCCCTGGGGGTTGTTTACGAGGCTTGTCCCGGGTCCAGCTCCGGCAGCAGTGCGGCATGAGCACGCCACCGATTGTTTACCGGGACGGAGTTTTCCCACGGGAGGAAAGAAATGCTCAGATCTCCCTTCGCCGCAGCTTCAAAAAGGGGTTCTTACGCGAGCTAAATTGCTTTCTTTTATTGATTAATCTAAATTTGAAATTCATGGGCAGGATTGTTTGAAGGGGTCTGTATACTTGGAGAAGCCTCATTGACTTTTGATAGGATTCAGACCTTTAAGGAAAAAGAATAAATCACCTCAGTGGCACGAGGCTATGGTATATTAATTTTTCAGAAAAACGAAAGTAAGAAAATTCTAAAAAATTTCCGAAAGTAACAAATTATTAACATCAGGTAAATGCTGAAGAAAAGCATCTCATGTGGTGAGTTCCCTTTGTTCTCACCTTAGCTTTCTAGGCTTTTCAGTCAAACAGATTTTCTTAAGGATCCAGCAGTCATTACTGAGGACTTCTCTGAGCAGCACATCATCAGACTATTAATTTAGATGCATTAATTTTTTTCTGTTTTCCCCGCTATCACATATAAAACCCCCTGCCATCAGTGCAAACATCTACAGTCCTGTGTTTCTAAAAACCAGCAATGCTAACCAGAGAAATCTCACAAAATTTAATAGGGACTACTTATGAGGACAGACTTCATAATTTGTGTTCAAGCTTAATGTGATTGCTTATCACTTTTCTTTTGTCTTCCTTTCAAATTATTTGCAGCAACCACCTGGGCACGGGTTCAGCCACCTGAGCATCAGAGCTGCCAGCAGCAGAGAGCTCAGCAGAGACAGACAAACAGAACACACACCCATTTCATTGGGCTCCCAGCCTGGGAAACTGGGACAGTGCTTTCAGCCACTACCTACACAATTTTGTGCATCTTCCTTTCTGGCTATCAAGGCAAGATCAACTGGGACAGAGCAATTAGTGTAAGGAAAACTCACAGCATTAAAAAAAATACAATAAATCTGCAATTTCTGGATTTGCTTGGAGATATAGAAACTGCTGAACAGCACAAGAAAATTAGACCCCTAGTTTCTTAGTTTTCTCCCACTTGCACTTGACAGCAAAAAAATACACCTCCAAAAAGCCAAGAGCAAAGCAAAATTTCATAGATAACACAGGAAAATGGGACTACTGAGAGGATTTAAAATTACAGGCTTATTCTATTACAAGTCTAAGTTATACCCAATTTCAGTCAGTTTATGATCCAAGAACCAACTTTTCTTTAGCTCCCAGATAAAAGCTTCCTACTCTCATTTTAGTCTGCCAGTCATAAGCTCAGTCAAAAAAACCTAATCAGGACAGTTCATTTTCTATAGTTTGCTTTCTGCTGGATTGTCTATATCAACAAGTATTTTTCTCAGCGTAACCTGTCAAACTTGTATGCTTAGCAGAGCCACTGACTGAAAAGAAGATGAACCTGCTGCTCAGGAACATCAGTATATAACAGTAACAGCAGGCATAATTCAAAACAAATTTTAGTTTCTTCACATAGGTTTTAACATTTGACCTTTTTATAATTTATGGAGATCATCAGAGCATAAAGATTAGATGGATTCAAATCATCCTCAGGGCTGAGTACTGCAGACTACAATGACGACTTACAAGTGACATTGGTCTTTCCACCCTTCTTCCACTTCAAATGCCCAATATGCCAGAATAAATGCAGATATGAAAACATGCTTGAAGTTTCAAGTTGCAAAATCATTTTCCTCATATACTTTAAGAATTAAAAAATATACTTTGCACGCATCTCTGCTCAAAAGAAAATTCTGCTATGCTGCTCTTCAGCCTAAGGAGCTGCCAGAACAGAAGCTGTCCCATCACAGCTGTCAACTCAAAGAACTAACTCAAACCTTAGCAGAATACAAGGGCAAGAACTGATTTTTTATTAACCTATTTTATGGACTCTCAAGAGGAAAATGAGTCCTGTCAATGGTTCCTCACTGCATGAGACTAATATCTCATCAGAGGACATGGCATTATTTCACTTTTATGTCTGTCCCTCAAGAATTCTCCCTTTGATGAAGTAGTTCAAGGGCAGACATCAAAAAGTCTGTTGTAGCAAGGTACAGCAAATGGATCCAAGCCACATAAGACTTCATCAATAAAAATACACGTGGTAAAATTCCGCTTGACAAGCATAACAAATATTTGCATCACTATGGTCCTAGAGGAGGACAATACCTTGTACTGCCGGTCACTTTCCTTTCAGACCAACTTGACAGAAGTACAGAGTACTGCTGAAACTAAGCCACAAAAGATAGAATTTATATTCCAAGTTTCTGAGGTAGCCAACTTTTTTGAAGTCAGATTAAACAAATTACCCTTCTAGACCTAAATAACCTTTTAAACATCTACTATACAACATATATACCACCATGCTTTTTTTTTTAAACTATTATTTCAGCTATAAACAAGTTATCTTACAAAAATCAGAGATGACTCCCACTTGAAGAACTGACAGAGAAACAGATGACCACAGCAGATTTGAGTGATGGTCACAGACTCTTCTCAGGCACATTTCAAGACAGGAGTCTGAGGCACACTAAGCACACCTGAAGATCCAGTTAACAGTATTTACTAGCTGGGTCTGTCAAGCAATTAATCACTCTGAAGAAGAACCTCAGACATCAGTCTCTGATAAAGTGCATTCTGCTTTTTTTTTCCCCAGGATGCTGGACATGGTTTTCTTCTGAATAGCCATTCACCAGGCTGTCAGTCAGATATCCTGTATGTGCACTTGTATAGATACTCACACCGATTCTCTTACCCTTTAAAAAACCTGCAGTTATCAATACTAACCAGATTGGGTGGTAGGTGGGGTAAGCAATCATAGGACAAAAAATTTTTTTGGAATCTATGTGCTTTGAATGGAACCCCAGGTTTTTCTTCTGAAGGAATTTTTGACCAGTTACACATATGAAGTGCATTTGTGCATACCATTGTTCCATTAAAAATACAGGCTTTAGATTTTACTGGTGCCTGGTCTGTTGCCAGCAACAGACACACAAACCCACCAATAAAAAGGAGTTTAAAATGGTGAAAAGAAGACACACTTGAAGAGAAATCTCTTTATAGCTTTCATTTAAAATATAAAATAGGTGAAACTTTAAAAGAGGGACATCCCATTCTGACCAAATTTTAAAATACAGTTTCATGCTAAAAGCAAAAGTCTGGATGTGAGCCTCATGGAAGCTGCCAAGCAATACAGAAAGAAACCTAATCTTTCACATTACTCGCATCCGTGTCTTTGCCTTCCTGGCTTACATGAATGTTGGCATTTTTACTAGATTGATCTAAATCCTCAATTTTATTTTCTATTTCCATAGCACTACTTTTGACAGGATTCTGGGAAGACTCTTCACCTATTTCTGCTTCCATTTTTGTGACTAAATCATGTTCTTTATCTTCCACATCCATTCCTTCCTCTGTTTGCACCAGTCCGCGTTGAACTTCTTCCTCAGTTTTGTCTTCCAATTCCTCCTCTTTCCTCTTTGCTTTAAATACTTCAACTCCCATCATCCTCAGGTAATGAAGTCTCTCATTCTTGGGCACAAAGGCACGCAGTGATGTCTTCCCTTGCCAACCACACAGCACTATTGGACACTGAAGATCATGAGGTTTTCTACAAACAAGCAGTTAAGTTCAGTCAATTACGAGAAAGTTCATCTTCAAAACTTCATTTTATAGCCACACACCAATTCAGTTCTAACACTGAATGCATTTTGTAACTATTCACAGAAGATGAAAGTACATTGTTCTTAGCTTCAACACCTACACACACACCTGCTTGCCTACAAGCAAGCAAGCAAGCCAAAAATCCAAAAATTCAATGCTATTAAGTTTCTGCAACAAGCAAAATAATTTTCTGGCTCTGGTTTCAAAACAAATACAAGGAACAGCAAAACAAAAGTTTACATTTAGAAAATTCTCAAGAGTTTTGTCCATAAAAGTTACTTTGTTCACAAAAAGGAACAATAAAAAGTAACTTTTTCCATTCCAAATGCTGGACTTTACAGGGAAACAAACAAATACATCACATGCAGTGATCTGTTGATCTCTGGCACAACTACCAGCTCTCCTTTATGAAGCTAAAGTCTACACTTGTTTTAAGAATTCAGACAAGACAGCTTCTTTCCCTGTCTTATTCTCTATATCCTGTATGGCTTTACTGTTTCCCTCACTGCATCTCTATACCTCTACTTCTGTTTTTGCTGAGTGAAAATAAATCCTTGTCTAGGTTTTAGAAGTGCATAAACAGAAAGCAACACATCTACTTACTCAGGGTCTGGGTCATACTTCAGAACTATACTTCCCATCGCTACAGGGAAGGGGGAACAAAAACAAAACAGATGTGTTACTTGGTACAATGATACAATGATTGTAATCTGAAAATATTCAAGAAAACAAGTTTTTAGACAAACACAGGGCATGACATGGTTAGCAGTTATCTACATCAGTACACTGAATTATTGCCAATACCAGATTTTATTCCCTTTTTTCCAAACCAAAGTATTTATATAGTTACAGATGCAATTGCCAACATTGGCTCCTCCAAAATCCCAAACAAACAAATTAAAATAAAAAATCCACACAGTGGTTTAATTTACTCAGTGAATCTAGCAAGAACTTTTACTTAATTAAAATGAATGTAAGAGTATGCCAGACCAAACTTCAGAACATTTTTTTCTTCCTATTTTGTCTCATCAAACACGGAAGTACAAGGATCAGCAATGAACTGGAAATAAAACGATAACAAAAGGCTGAAAACAAATTTTCATATCTTGAAGCATCCAGTGTAGAGGAAATAAAAGTTTAATATGAGTAGACATCACTGCCCACATTTAAGAAAATCAAATCTGCGTAACTATATTTGATACATAAGGTCATGACAAACAATTGCAGATGACAAACAGTTTCAGCTAGAGCACTAACAGGCAGAAAAAACAGAAGCGTATATAAAATCTTTGTTCATCAGATATTTTAAATGCTGCCTCACAGCACTACTTTGCAGAAGTCATAAGTTTGGCAACTCTTCTGTTCTCTAAAGCTCAAAAACCTTAGAGGCTGCAATCAGAAAGGACTACAATTTCTAGCAGAACACTGGCTTTCAGTAATGCTAACTTACCTAACAAGTCTGTTTAAGATAAATTTAGTCAAAATTTTTAGCAAACACAGTTTATGTTACAGGATTTTATAACCTTCTGTACAAAGTATAAAAATAATTTTGTGACAGAAAAATTAGCAGGCTTACCCATATCTTTGACTTTCTTCTGTGTTTCACTGCTAAATTTACTTAAGAATGGATTTTCCTGGGTTAGCAGAATTTTGACATCTTCTATGCAGACATTTATAATCCTTGCATGAATGAATGGGTACAGAGTATAAATGCCCTGTTTAATAAATAAAGACAATTATTTCAAAATTTAACCACTGATTTCTGAAGTAAAAAACATTAAAAACAGTATGCACTTTACCTAATACCAGAAAACAATTTTCACATTTTAAACCATACTGAAAATGTAAATTAGCATTAATCTAACAAAGTTAATGGCAGCTGTCTTATAGGCCCTTGAGGAAACCAAAGTATCTCCTTTGAGAAAACAAAGCTATGCAATTACCTCTTGTGCTAATCTGAATGCACATCCAAACTGTTCACCATCACTGTTGCGAGACCAGACTTTTATCCCTGTGTTGATAACCTGCAAAGAGCAAAGCCAATAAGCATCAGTAGGGAGCATAAATTCTAAATTACCACTCTGAACTTGTTTTTTCCTCAACTCTTCGACTAGAAGTTCATTTGCACTGAACACTGAATTAATGTGAAAATTCATTCAAGGGAGAAAGGAATTCCTGCTATAAAAAGGTGGTGCTCCCTCAACATAAAATGCCTTTTACTCTTTTCCATATTGAAAACTGAACAGTGTGAGGAAGCAGCAGTTTTAAAAAGAGGGCAACAAACTACTAATATCTAATTTTAATTTTAGTTTGAGTAAGAATTTTCTGTGTGATTCTGGGAAAGTCAGTCAAGGACAGGATTTCAAAAATGTACAAGAGATTACAATTTGGACACTCTATCCTTTGTGGTACTCAAAGCCTCACTACCTAATATAATGCACCAGTTTCTTAAAATTCTGTCAATTATGTAGCCATTTCCTGCATAGGGGATAAAAGAATAATTGTTTATCCATCTCAAAGATCTGTTGCAAAGATGCACTGGATATCCTCAAAAAATTCCAAGATTTGACTGGACGAGGCCCCAGAATGTATCTGATCTAACTCTGAAGTCAGCTCCATTTCATGTAGGAAGGAAGCTGGTCTACATGACCTCATTCCAATCTAAATTACACAATGACTTTTGAGCAAATCTTTAGCATTTGCAAGACATTTTCCACAGGGAATCATAAAAAAGAAATTCCCTCTAATTCACAAAAACTATTTATTATCCCATTATCACTCAGCTTAATGAACTTTCAAAATGTTTAGTTGTTAAAATTACTTTGAAACAATGTCCCTATGTAACACAGCCAGTAAATAATTCAGCTGAACTTATCTTTTTGGTTGTCTTTCGAAGCTCTTAATACTTTTATAATTAAGAGGGTGATAAATACAACATTGTCAATGTACACTTTTAAAATTACCTGAAGACTACATAAAAATGCTGGCACACACACAGGTTATATATTCCCTCTCTCTACTTTCAAGTTCTCTTTCATCCACCAAAAATGTACTGATTTTCATCTCAGAGACTGTTATTTACCTCTTAGAGTCAACTTTTCATCTCTAACACAGGAGGGACAGAGAGGAAAACATTAATCCAGACTTTAAAAAAAAATAGCCTGTCAGAGGGCTAATCCTCTATGTAAACAGTACACTTGGCAAGTTCAAGGAGATATACACTGATGCTTATGAACCATACCTTCATCTTCTCACTATTGTTCAGAAGCACATTCCTTAGCTCCTTAGAAACCATGTACAGCTGCCTCTTTTTTCCTTCTTGAGTTCGAGTCAGTAAATTCATCTTGGGAAATGATGGGTCCAATGCATAAAACTTCCTGTGGCCATAATACTTGTTTTGATTAACTGAGCAATAAAATCACATACTCAAAATGCATGGTTTAGCCCGTTTCCTCCAGCTATCTCTGCAAACACTTAGCACTTTGGCTTCAGAACACAAAGATTAGACTTTCTAAGCTGCATGACATCAGAAAAGACAAGCTGTTATAGAGACTGAGACACACTGGAAATTTTCCAGTGCAAACTCTAGTTGGCTATTTTCATTTAAGTATTTAAGTGTTGAGGAGAGGGGGCCCTGGTGCAAAGTCAGGCAAAAGGCATTATGCAAGACCAACGAGACTCATCCTTTGTAATGAACTGAACTACTAACATCCCTGAACTAATAGGAATCTTACTGCCAAAACAGACACATCTTTTTTCTTACTGGATAGGAAGGAACAATGGATCATCTTCAGGGAGAAACACAAAAGGGTCTTCTTTAAAACCAAACAACTTCATTTTTTTAGATGGTGGTGGTCTAAAAAGGAAATAACATTGCATTGTCAGTTTCACTAAAAGTACTTGCTTTAAAATCAGTATATTTAGGTCCTTTAGTCAACACTTGTCTTATTGTAACAACAGTATACCAAAGAGAATATTGGCATTTTCTTGTGCTTCACTAACGCTACAAACAATTTAACTTGTTAAAATAAGGAAGTGAAGCAGTGCTTGGAAACAGAGTTCAAAAAAACAAGTAAACAGAGATTTCTCATGGAATGATTGTGAAGACAATACAGATCTTCCAACTTCTGAAAGTATTTTTTTCCTTAACAGAGAAGAAAGTATTAACAGACTTAACAAATGCTAATAAGAAAACTGGTTATTTTCCAAACTTGCTGAATGAAACAAAGACAAGACAGGAAACATGGAAATGCAAGACAACTGAATGAATTCATTAGTTTTTCTTGATCAAATTCTAAATTACAAAATAACTACGGAATACTCAGCAATTGCAGAGCTGTTACAGGACAAATACTTAGATGTGGTCCTTACCCGCATACTCCTTCCTTTTTACTCTGCTCATTGTCCAGATTCTGCAATTCTTGCATTTTCTTAGACTTCTCATTTTCAGCAAGTGTTGGTTCTCCAATAATACAGTCAGAACCATTACCTGAATTAGCTGCAGTCACTTCAGTATCTCCTGTTCTTTGTGGTAATTTCTGATGAACCTATTTCAAATTACAGTATTTTCAAAAAAGCAGAAGCAGCATCTAACTTGTAACAGAAGGCACCTATGTTCTCTCTTTATATGTGCTTAATTTTTGTCAATTTGTATGCAAGTGCTTAAACAAATCCATTCAGGGAGTTAATCTGATTACTAGATCAAGATGCCACTATAAATTTCATTTACCTCTAGTATTGATCTGGACAGTTTCATACCAACTGTCCAAGAAAGCTATTTTTGTACCATCTACAAAATCATGTTCAAGCACTCAGAGAAAACTATTCTAAAACAGGATCTGCTGTTTTTCTCCTAAGACTCAAAGTGACACATGCATCCTGCTGCTGCACACCTTCTGTAACAGTGCTACAACATTTTAACTTAGAACAACATAAACTATTTGGAGGGTGCTTGCTTCTGAATAAATGCTTCTTCCCTATTGCCACATACATTTTACTCCTAAGTTGTTCTAATAAAGCAAATCAAATAAACACCTAAAAGGGATTCACATAAGAAGTTCTTCTCGTAGACACGACGATCTAAGAGATCAAATAAATCACATCAACTTAAAATCCTGTTGACAGGATTTTAAAGACAATTGACAACAAATGGATTAAACTCAGATGGCTGAAGCTGCTGCTCCAAACAGTTTTACATCCATTCCCCGTGCTGCTGATCTGCTAATCTGCTAGTGAATCACTCCTGAGCAACCAGCCACAGAGTAAGATAAACTGACATTAGAATTAGCTTACAACACAGCAGAAAAAAGCCTTTTAGCAGGGGACCACACACAGCTGAAGGAAGTGACAGCTTTAGCTATCCAAT
Source organism: Leptocoma aspasia (assembly GCA_013399835.1). NCBI lineage: Eukaryota > Metazoa > Chordata > Aves > Passeriformes > Nectariniidae > Leptocoma > Leptocoma aspasia. The sequence goes on along the minus strand of VXAX01007760.1, from coordinate 166,480 downwards.
ATAATCTGCTTCTGTAATTCTTTCAAAGCCTTAATTTTAGGGTCAAGATTTATCTTGTTATTTTACTACCATTTCAATCCCCTTCCTTTTTTTTTATTTTAAAAGTGGTCATGGTTTTTTTCTTAAGTACTTCATGGATTTAGGAATTTATTTTTAATTGACACACTGAACTATAACTGAAGGGCAGATACAGAACAGTTATAGTGTGTCTTCTATTACGTGCAAATATAAAAAAAAATTCCTGAAACATTATTAGTAATTTACATTTCAGATAATTTAGAAGAAGTTACCTTAGGCTGACGTTTATTCCATGGCATTGGAGATTTTTTTATTAAGACAGCCACAAAGAAGCCACCTGTGTTCTGGTGATGTGGCAATATCCTAAGACTAGAGAGAAAAGAAAAAAAATGTTGCAGCATATTCACAGCTGCACTCAGAATCACAAAATACTAGAAGACCCACATTTATATTTACTTTCAGGATAAGTTAAGTATTCCTAGTAGGACTGTGCAGATTTAATGTATCAAACTAAAACAGGATCTAAGTAGAGCATTCTGGCAAAATTACTTGCATCAATGCAACACGTTCATTCACGGTTCACATTTGAGCTTTAATGACTAATTTCTAAACAATATTTTTAGAATAGCTATGGAAAGCCTTTAAAAGCAAATAAGTCACACTGTTAATATGTTAAAGTTTTACATACTTTTTCAGTAATTTTGACTGTTTATCTCTATTGGATGCAAAGAATTTGACCTTTTCATGTGAGTACTTATTCCTCTTACGCAACTTGCAGTAATTTCTCCTGATTCACTGAAATTTAAATACTGTGCACTGCCATTACATATGAAGCAATCAAAATATACTCAGACCTACACATCCCTAATCTGACCTAATTACAATTTCCCCATAGCCACACATGTTACATCAAATCCTCATAAGATCTACTCTGGGAAAACTTACCAGCGCTCCAGATTCATTGCCTTTAGCTTCTCTTCATCTTTCACTGGAAACATAGTAGGACGTATTTGTGTCTGTCTATTTGAAGGCACATCTTTCCACTCCTCAAACCACTGTCCATCTTTCAGCATCACCTTTAAAGGGGTGAACATAAATTCAGTGAAGAATGTAGGTCATCATTTTACAAGTTTTAATTAAAATACTTGCAAACCAAGGTTCAGACACCAAACAGAAGTTATTTTCTTGTATAGAAAATTAAATTCTTTGAAGTGTATTGTTTCTTTGTGCATTGTATGTGTGCACTTCAGAGTAGGAGATTCTTGCCAGCTGCAGCTCTTTGCTCCACTCCATATGCTTCAAAAAAAAAAAAAAGCATACAATCAAAGTGCAGATTGGTGCTGAACTAACTACAAAGATCTCTGTTAACCTGCTAAAACATATGAACCACCAAAATCCGGTAGAAGGACAGTGGTGAAATATGTAAGATCAGTGAGCCATCAGATTCAAGATACACTACTCCTTTTTTTCCATGAAACTGGCTGTGAAACATTGTGTTATAGGCAGCTTCCAAACAGAATACAAAGGAAATGAGCTACTGCAGTCTAGTAAAGATCAGAACTGAAGAATCTCAATTTCATTACATAAGAAATATGCAAGAGTGCAACACAACAGCTTGGTAGGCAGAAAGCTGCATGACATGGGCATATACAAGTCACTGACAGAGATGCTTTTGTGGAGAGTTGCTGAAGAAATATGCCCCCATTAATTTTCTAGCATCTCTACCTTTACTTAGAACTCAGAACATATCTACAGATCTGCTCTAAGACACTGTGTAGACATAACATCACCTCAGTTTGGCTAAGGGTCAAAGCTTTTGATGGACTCTTAAGATACACGCAGAAGGTTAGAGCCACAACTCTTACAGGAAGGCATTCTGAATGCTCTTCAAGCAAGGATACCAAAGTGAAAAAATAAGCCAGGGAAAATTTGACTTCAGAGTTCTAGATGCCTGGTTTTGTACTGGATGGTAAAGTGGTAAGAAGGGTCCCAAATGGGAATGCAGAGGGCAAATGCATAAAATTAATCACTGAAATGAAGGCCCATTTTTGTTGTTAAGGCAACAAAGTAAAGCAGTTGCAGTGATGGCGACTTCAGGACTGGCAAGTATGGTGAAGTGGTTTCATGCACCTCACTGTGATTGTCTCCTGAGTTTAATTAAGTGCTCTAGTGGAAACTGAAATGTAACATTTATCTAGACTACAATTTCACTAAGAACTTTGGAATGCAGATTTCAGCATCATGAAGTCTGGCACTTCTCAACCACTGATCAGATTACACCTTGTGCCTTTCCACGTTTCCTGAAATAGAAATTACTGTACTTACAGAATTAGTATTTCAAGTCAAAATATGCTACATTTCATAGTGGTAGATGGAGACAAGACAGACTGTACTTCTGAACTGCTCTTCTTTGCAAGTCACGACTCAAGCTTGAGAAAAACCAACAACAGGAGTAATAAATAACCAAAGTCTAAAAAAGAAAACTATTTTGGTTTTACTAGAAAAACAGCCTAGCAGTCCTGTGCTGTTCAGTTTTGGTTTACCAGCCTAACTGGTAAGTTGATGTGATTGGTAGAATGACAAAGCACCAAAGAACATTCTGAACTCTTCTCTATTGCACATTTTACTGACCACCTGTTAGAGCAGAAGGAAGAGTAAAAGTGTTGCAGGAACAGATGACCAATCTGGAGTTAAAAAGGTATCTTCCTTCAAGCCCAAAATAATTCACTGTAGTTCTCTCATCATCTGGCTTAAGGAAGGAGTACTGAATGCTATTCCCAAGCACCCAAGCATCCCTTGAACAAAACCTTATTTCTGTTTTTGCTGCTTCCAGAGATTTACAGTCAACTGATGTTCAGGAATATTCAATGTAATCAGTCACAGAGCTCCTAGAAAACAAATGCTGCAGCAGGGAACAAAAGACCACCCCAAGTAAAAACAGCACCGAAGTAAGCAAATACATCCACAGTGACACGCTAGCCAGTGAAGCATGAAAATACACAGTAGCAGCAAATCAGGTCTGAAGAAAGTATGGCAAACTTTCAACATGTTTTATCAGACTAGTTTTTAAAACCTGTTAGGGAGATTTATATTTCAACTGCAAATAGGGAAATAGATGCTACACAGAACAGAATATATCTTGACCCTTAGTGATCATTATATAAATACATAGATATAGCGGCTATATGGAGTACCCAAAAAAAGTAAAATTAGGATCACAGAGCCACAGTTATGCATTTTACACTTATTCTTCAGGTACAGGCATACCGTGTAAACTTCAGGAACTGTAAGAAGAAAGAAATCAGCTAGTTTCTAGGTTGGATTTCCAGTGGCATAACATAAACAAATCTTTATTCCCTGCATCTTGTTCATTAGCATGTACACAGGCATAAACCTGCCTGGCATTGCAAGAGACTAGTGAGATGGTAAGACAGAAAAGCCAATGGCATTGCAAAGGCACACACTCATAACTAAAATTTAATCAGCTTCTTTCCCCACTACCAGGATGGCCTTCTACTTTTCTTGACTATACTCTTGACAAGAAGGTGAAGCAGCTTTGGGTTTTTTTGCCCTTCCCTATTAGCTTGTTTCCAGAACTGAAATAATTTAAGGCCTGGAACAAAATACAGGATTATATTACTATTCTAGGATTAGTCACATCACTGCAGGTTTTATAGCTTATCTACAGAAACAGTTTCACAGCTATTACTTCCAAATGAAGTAAAATGGATCAGCTGAAGAACTGCAGAATCTAACATTCACAGACCCTGAAGACAGAGATGGATGGCTAACATTAAAAGTGGCTGAAATTATGTTGCCATCTACTGGCCACACACACACAACAGAATAGGGAACTGTAGCAAGAAAATGTAGGAGACAGAGGAAAGAAACCTAGAGGTAAGGGGAAAGCTGATGAGGCGAAAAGAACCTACCGTCCCAAAGACTTTCAGCTTAGCTCTCTCCCCTAAACATCAAATCACTGCCATTAATGCAGCTCAACCTAACATGAAATGTTGCACTTTAGAATTTCCCTAATTTAACACTCTACCACAGACCAAGAACTTCACAAAAATATCAGGTTAAGTACCTTCCATTTTGTAATTCCTGGCATCCTCTTCAAACCTGGTAACTCAGAAGAGACATCAGCAAGTTCTAAGGCACCTGAAATCCCAAGAATATAAACGTTTTGAAAACAGAATTTAAGAGTTATGTTGCCAATTGACTTTTACAAAAATAGTTTTCTTCCAAGTTTTAAGCCATTTTAGGAATAGTACTTTTTAAAACTTTCAAGAAATCAAGTGCTATACAACTTCTACCACTTACATTAACAAAGAGGGTGAGAAGAACTGTTAATAATAACTACAGACCATGAAACCTATAAATTACCCAAAACATAATGGTCAGATATTTTTGTAGCAGCTGAAGAGTAATACTCTATAACCTGTATCATTACACATCAGTTTTCTAAGCAATGGAATCATTGAAGTTCTTATTCTCATTTTACTCAGTGTTTGGATTTACTAGACTGATGAAGTATTTTTAAGGGAATAACTTTTGGTATAACTAAGCCTTCTGAAATGCCTACAATATTCTAATTTCAAGGACTTACAATCTCAATATATTCCAGTGAAACAGGAAAGAGAATTTGTTTAAAATGGAAAGGAAAATTCTAAACTGTTTAACACTAACATGACAAAAGACTATGTGCCTAAAATACGTCATTTTATGACGTACGCATCAATACACATCAAATACAAATTACTACAAGAAACATCAACAAGGTATAGCTTAATACCTGTGTTATTTACTGAATAAAAGCTTCAAGCGGACCGAAGTCCAGAAAGAACGATATAAAAATTTACTGTTTAAAGAGGTGATCTCCCTAGAGAAGAAAAGCTTTCAACACTGCTTTGCTGTGATTCTAAATACTTTCATTATTTAACAGTAAGGTAGGCTTTTTCTCATGTTGTACACAATTTATCAATCTGTTCTACATGACTATAACCATTTACTCTAACAGCGACAGCTTAAGCAAGTCTTTTAAATAAATGAAAATGAGATAGATGAATTCATAGAAAAATTCAAAAATGACATCTCAAATGTGATTACATTTGATGTTTTGCACCCATCCTTTGAATACCCTTGCCTCCCTATAGCATGACTTCAGCTGATGTCTCAAGACTACATCAGACTTACCAGACACTGAAGAGTCTGTCAGAAGTGCAACTGTTTCCATAGTTGCTACATGGTACAAAAAGACTTTCTCCCTACTCCTTCATCCCTAAAGTGAAAGCAATCTCTCACCTGCTTCACAAGCAGCAAGGTAACACCGTGCCATAAACTACCAACAAACCTTCTGGACTGACCTGAATTAATTCTTGAGGTACAATGCCTCTTGTGGACCACTGCACTACCTCTTTCCTACTACCTTCTTAAACTACACCTGTGTTCAAGTTCCAAGGATAACATTGACTTGCTGGCACACATCACAGCCTCCAAGTATGCCTCAAAATACCTCCACTGGGCATAGACTAGATCTGAACGTCATAGCCAGTCCTTCCTTCAAAGTATTAAATTTCCCCCAGGTGCTGCAATCCACATCCTACTGTTTTTGTATTCCTAGCCCAACTAGTTCTTAATGCTTTCCAATCTTGTCACTGTTAAAATTAATGCTGGCTTACCATGGCCTTCAATAAGCCAAGCATACTGTAATTTACTGGAAATGTGTCTATGATTACCAAAGAAACTACTTCTAAATAAAAATGTCCTTTGACAGAATCACAGAATAAGCTGAGTTGGAAGGGACCCACCAAGATCATTGGGTCCAACTCTGACCCCGTGCAGGACATCCCAAGAGTCACACCATGTGCCTGAGAGCATTGTCCAAACACTTCTTGAACTCTGACAGGCTTGGTGCTGTGGCCACTTCCCTTGGCTCCCTCGGGAGCCTGTTCCAGTGCTCAAACACCCTCTGGGTGAAAAACCTTTGCCTGATATCCGACCTAAACCTTCCCTGACACAACTTCAGGCCATTCCCATGGGTCCTGTCACTGGTGACCTGTCCTTCCTCTTCCCTGCATGAGAAAGTTTCAGACTGCAATGAGGTCTCCCCTCAGTCTCCTCCAGGCTGAACAGAACAAGGTACCTCAGCCACTCATCATCAGGCTTTTCCTGCAGACCCTTTATCATCTTTGTTGCCCTCCTTTGCATGCTCTTGAATAGTTTAATGACTTTCTTATATTGCAGTGATCAAAACTTCACACAGGACATAAGATGAGGCTGCACCTCATCTTGTGCACCCACTCTTGAGAAGAGTGGGAGAACAAATTACATAGTCAATTCCTAATTAACCTACAAGCACTTTAGCTAAAGTGCTGTTTCTAAGACAATGAAATTTCATGCATAACTTGGGGCCAGAATAGTTACTGGCACAAAGTAAACATTACACAAATCAGGCAACCCACTTCCAAAGTAAGTGCAGCTCCAGGAGCAATAGAGCTGCTTCTGCTCTGTAAAAGGCTCAGCTTTAAAACGTCTGTGGAACTTTTCATGCCAAATCCAATTAGACATTTCCAAATTTCAGGTTATTGATTCAGAAAAAACAGTATACACCAGCTACTAAATGGGTTACTGAATCCTACTATCACAAAGTGATGCAGTGTAGCTTCCCAGCTCATCTCAGTCCTTCCACCTCTTGTAACCTCAGCCTTCACATGCAAGTCAAAAATGCAAAAAAAACCTCCATGAGTTTAAACACATTAAAATTCCAAGCACATCAAAATGTGGGACAAAGGATGCTAAAGGTATCAGTGACCCCCACCTACTGGTGTACAATTGCTTTGCTCTAACTGCTTAACTAACTACACTCCAGGCTTTTTACTCCTATAGTACACAGCAACAATGTTCCATGCTGAGTTTTCCAAAGGAATTACAGATGTCAGACATGGATTCCAACTAGTGAAAGCAGTTAGTGGGAGCCAGATAACAGAAACTGACTGCCACTGATCTGTAGAAGTGTTTTCTGTATCATTAACACAATTCTTCAGGTTTTGTATTTGCAGCTGATTCACACCCATTTAAGAAGACTGCTCATAGCAACATTAATAAAATCCTACTGGTACCAAAAAATTTCCATAGTAGTGCAACCTAGCAGCATATTACCCACACTAAGCTTATCACTAGTACCATCATACACACATACACATATCCTTTTTTGGGCTGAGGGTGAAAAAAAAACAAAAAAAAAAAAGAAAGAGCTCTCCACTCTGCTCAAGCTTACATTCTCACCTTGACTCTTTTCCAGCAGAGATGCGATCACAGCTTCATTTTCGATGGGATTCAAGGAACACGTGGAATAGACCATTCTCCCGCCTTCTGCCAGCTGTTCAACACCACGGGTTGCAATTCTCAACTGCAATCTAACAGAACACTCTTGGTCTAGCCAGCTATCATTCAGGAACCCACAAAAAGCTTTACTGCAGACACACAACTCTGCATGGGCTAAGCCAGCACTTGGGGAGTTCTACATCTGTCAGCAGTACACAAATTATAGTCAGTGTTAGACTAAGTCAGCTTAGTGCAGTCCATACTGCAGACACACTCACAATGACACCAATTAAATTAAAGCAACAATTAGGTCAAACTTTAACACTAACACAGCATAACTTTGAACAAAACATTCTCTATTTTGTTCTTTCTAGTGCCCCGTCAGTTTTATCATGAAGTACTCAACACTAGAAAAATAACACCTGAAAACATGACTCTTCTCAGAAATCCAGTTAAAATGAGGAGTAATCTGACTATTACAAATATTATGGACAACATAGCTTAACTAGCAGTGGCCTTCTGAAAAAGGTTACCACTGAGCTGGACACTGAGTTGAAACCCTACCTGCATATTTCCAACTAAAATGAAACCTGCAATAATGAATGAGTTGCCAAGAAGTCATAGGTCAGCTGAGTCACAGTAACCAATGGCATCCCCAGCTTGTTAAAAATACACAATAAAATGTTCTGAGTTTTTTAATCTGTTTCAATCACTACATTTTACCATGTGCCTGCACTAGGCCAAGCACTCATTCACCATCAGTTTACATAAAAAATCCATGTCAGGTAACTGAAACCCCATTTGTGTACGATCTCTAGAATCCTAAAGATGTTAAAATATCACTAATAAATTTTACAACTTACTGTATTTTTCAACAGTATTTTACCTGCCTAAATGCCAAGAATCCCAACCAAGTGATTTGTTCCATTTTATTAGCTATCCTGTCTAAATCAATTCAATGAATATTTACATGACAGATATTTGTAACAATACAAGCCATTTAGATTCATATGCTTCCCATCTCGTATCTGAAACCCTACACTTCCTCTCAATAGCACTAAGCTCTTGATTTGAGAGAAAAATTACTCTTCTTAGTCTCTGCTTTGTCATATATTAACATGTGAATGCATGCAGATGTTAAAGATGTTGAAAAAGGAGTGAAAAATGAAAGAAGTGCAGATGTGCAATAAGCATTTTTACCCATGGAGCTGCAAACTGTTTTGTGTTGTCCACTTCTTCCACACGTCAATGTTTTTCCTCATGGTTCCATCTCCGCTGCAACAGAGGTCGAACAGATTTCTATTATTTGTGTGTAAAACTCTTTCCATGTCCAAGTCATTTAGAGCAGCACAAAAATACCAGTCCCTCTCCCTTGTAACCAGTTCTCCTACACTGTTCTGTTTTGTTTCTTCACTGTCTTTGTATTTCAGTGTCCCGAACATAAGGTCAAAATTTGAAGCCCTTCAGCTGATCAAATTTAAGGACCACTTGAAATGAAAAAATTCACCGGGATTCTGTATCCCCACACTTAAAAGGCATTCAGAACTATAAATCCTAACTCACTAACCTAGGCACTAACCTACTCAAAAGGCACAGTTCAGTAGCATAAAAAATTCAGCACTACACTTAAAGCAGCTAAATCCATGTATTCAAGTTTACATGCAAGGTACCTGCAGGGGACATCACATAAAATCCTGTCATAGAAGAGGATCTCTTTTCTTCCTCCAACATCTATTTGAAGGTTAGGAATGCTGGAGGCATCATGATTTACCACCATGATGCATGGACTGTTTAATCTCTTAGCCTGATGAACCAGCAAATAGCAGCGCTTGTTGTCGACATCATTGGCAATTACAAAACCGTCTGGGAACACAAAATGGTGGGAAAATGCTTTACTATTCAACAAACAAATAATTTTACATAGTTTATTACCTTAACTCTGAAAGTTCTGTAAACCTTTCACTAGAGATTTTTACTTAAAGACTGCTTATGAATAGGGAAGCCCTTACTGAGCATAAAATAGTTTAAGCATATTGAAGGTTAACTGATGTGTCATAGTCTCTAGAGTTTTAGCTCCCATCCTGTGGCAGTAAGACACAGCCAAGGGCCCTTCAACTTTTCAAAGGAAAACCTCTAGAACAGAAAAAAACCCCACTGTCACCAAAGACAATCTCTACACCAGAAAATTTTCAGTACAATGCAGAAAGAATCCACACTCTACAACTTTACAGTCTCAATGGGCAGCATTTTCTGTGAGTATCTAACCAAAAATAAAGATTCTAAAGCTTACAAAAACGATAAATATTCGTTTCACACAATTCTTCAAGACTAAAGCAGCTTAATCCAGTGTTTGCAGGACACCACGAAAGCACAGAGGCTCATGGGCCACCATCTACTAAGTAAACCTGATGTATATACAGAAATTAAGCTCTAATCAAATGTACTGTAATCTGAACTGTAAAGATACATATAATTCATGTCTATTTTTCAAGCAAAGGAAGCCCATGAAGTTTAAAATGGGTACCTCTAATCTCGTAACAACCCCTCGGGGAATTCAATACGTAGTTAAATGTAGTTACTCATCTGTGACATTAAAAGCAATCTACTGCAAGAAAAAGCAGAAATTCCAAGTCACAAGTTTTTAGTTTTCCAGACTTACTGGGAAAAGGAACATTCATGTCTGCATGCAACATTTCAATGAGCTGTGCAGTCTTAGATCCAGGAGCAGCACACATATCTAGAATCTACAAACAGAAGAAAGATTTAAAAATTCCTGCCTTGTACTTTTTCAGTACTTGAGAAATTTACTATGTTCTTGTTTAAATTAAGCATTTTTGAATATGCAGAATTATGATTGTTTTGAACACCAATTTGAAAAAAACAAAGTAAATCCTGTTCTTTGTATGCTTTACCTTTAACAGTTGAAAATATAAAAAAGACTTTAGTTTGTAGGGAACAAAACCATCAGCTGAAATAAAATTTGAAAGAGGAACCTGAATACAGATTTGGGGATATGATCCTTTTATCAGTTCACAAACAATTCCAACTGAAGTTATCTGCAACTTTACATATACATAAATATATTAAAGACAAAGTTACATTCAAGACCAAGTAGTACTTTTCTTTAAACTATTAATAAATTAATCAGAGACAGTAGTTTATATAGATTTTATAAAAAATAATTGTTCTCCCTCCCCACACATTTACATTTCAATGTACAAAATAAGGGCAGTATACTTCTCCTGCTTCTTTATCTTAGAAGAAGCACTTAGGAAGTGTTTGAACTGCCCTGAGGCAGCTGAACATAACAGCAGAGACACCAACACCTAAATTCTAGTGTATTTCTCCCTCCTAATCAATCACTAACTCAACTTGTGATGGAGTCATTGGTAGAGTCACCTTCACAGCAAAACAACTGACAACTCACACTGTTCTCTTAAACAAGGAAGCTTGGAGTCTTTCCTCTTGCCTAGTTACAGATTTTCAGAAACATATGTCTATCTCCTGGAACTTTGGCTCCAGTAAAAATCAGCTGAAATTGTGTAACAGGATAAAGGATGGGAATGATCTGCTCCGACCCTCATGCGAGCTCCTGGCACGAACAAGACTAAAGCAGAAGACAGCCCCCAGAGAAACACAAAGAGAGCTCCAGAGAATGTGTGGTGAGTGCCGTCGTGCAGCAGCACTAATGCACCATGAAACACACCCTGCAAGACAGTATCAGATCTGCTGGTTAAATTAAGAGACGTGATGCTACTGTTTTCCACTTTTGCAGATAATGCAAAAGATAATGAAGAATACACAAGGCTCAACACACTCTAAAACTGTCCAGCAAACTGATAGTGGGGGAAAACTAAATGGGAAAAATAGATTAAAAATTAACACAGCAATGGGGAGGTTTGACAATCATCACTGATTTTATCCTTGTGAAAGATGGAATCAGCATGTTAGATGTGACATAGAGAACATGCTGGTTAAGCAAAAGTAACCTGCAAATCTGGTCCTAACAAGCAGCTCCAACAAGCTAAGGCACCTTAGCTCTAACAAGCTAAGGCACCAAGGACCATAAAAAGTTCTAAATGACAAGTCAGGGCATCGTTACATCATTAAACATTTGCTATTTTGGCACAAGAGATAAAGAACCTGTTCTTAGTCTAATTTATGACAGTCTGATTAATCTTACATGCATTTCTGGAAAATGCTGCAATACTCACTCAAATTAAGTATTCAGTGTAAGGTCTATAAGTGCTAGCTTAGCGTATACAATGTAAGGTGTGTGCAAAAATATCCCCACAATTTGTGTTTTACATTAAGATGAATGTATTCACCACCTGTTCAATTCCAGACAAAAATCAAAATACACCTGTGACATATCAGGACTGAGACTTTCAATTCACTATTCACTTAAAAGAGATGAGAAGACCTTGCCTCACATAAAACAGCCATAGCTGTCATACACTGGGATGGGGTGAAAGTAGGGAAAAAAAAAAGGTGAAAAGTTATGTATGCTAAGTACTGTTAATATAAAAACAACTGTGTACAAACTAGTCTTGGTAGATTTTAAGATACAGCATGAAAATTTAAGAAAGAAGAACACAAGGTGGCTGCTTGAGATAGCATGGCAACTAGCTCATTAATTTAACAAATTAAGAGAGTAAGGCCACCTGACAGATTCGGTCTGCACACAAGCACAGAGTACGAAAACATCACAAAGTTAGAACAGAAAGTTTGCTATCAGATATCCTCATTCCTACGGTATGCCATAAGAAAATACCATGGGCATTCCTTACACACTTCAGTTAAAGTTAGCACCCTATAGCATTTAGCCACCACCAACAGCATGTTTCTGCTCACCCAAAATACTTCATCTAACAGACTATTTATAGAGTAGAACTTTCCAGCTTTTCTCAAAGGCATAGAGGAGTGAAATCTATGAGGCAGAGAATATTACCACCTGCATCTTGAAAACTACATCTGTTCACAGTGTGATGGAGAGAGGAAGTTAAAAACAGTCACCTTACTTTAAAAGCACATTGTAACAAGAATACATAACTCAGATGCAGCTAAACACACTTATATTTTGAAAATAAGGCTGTGCAACTGCCTAAAATGGAAGTGTTTTTCAGGGTATTACACACGGCTGAAAAAGCAGATATTTCCCTGACAGTGTGTTTGTGATCTGAACATTAGTTGAGTGTTGCTGTTGATATGGAGAAAGCATAAAATGTACCAAAACGAAACAAAACTGTGTATCAGCCTTGATACTGCTCTTGTGATTTGTAGTTCAATTAAGCTAATTTCAGAGAACAAACTTTAGTACACATTATACTAGACTTACCTTATGATGAGGGCTAACATTAAGCAGCAGAGGTGGGATCATACTAACAGCCTCCTGACGACTGATATTTCCCTTGAAAGGAAAAAAAAAATTAAATTTGTTTTTATTCCATGAAAGATTGCATTTATTCTGCAATAAAACTTTTAAATTGCTATGTAGCAAAACAAGAAAGCAGTCAGAAACACACTACTATAAACTTAGGATTAAATTCTGTTAGAATTTAACAAAAAAAATCTCAGTATTTCACCCAATAGTAATTTCTAATAATTGTGTATTTACTCCAATTGCATTAATTCTGCAGTTTCTGCTCAAATGAAAGGAGAAACTGGCTCGAATCAAGTGACAAACATCCATCACTTAAGTGCTGCCATGCCCATGCACGCACTTTTTACCAAATTTAAACACTTGGCTTCTAACACCAACTGATTATTTTACAGGGACTCATTTTAACATCCCCAACAACAACAACAACAAAAAAATGCAATTAGTTTAGGCAAATACTTGTAGCTGCAGTTATGTTATGTTATGTAGTTATGCAGTTATGTAGCACCAGAATCATTGGATGCATCACTGCCAGCTGCAACACAAAATCCAGATTCTTCTGAGCTACTCAACTTCTGAGAGAAAAGTTAGTCTCCATCTTTCATAATGTATTTCAATAAAGCATCGCTCAGGATATGCCAGAAAAAAATCAGGATCTATCCAAAACTTACACATTCTGTCTCGCTAACCAGAAACTGATGAAACTTTTCCAGTTGTGGGGACTTGCGTAAGATTTTTCTACTCAAGTTAGTGTGCCAGGCTAACTCTTCAGGATACCTGGTGGAAAAGAGATGGGAAAAGAACAGAGGCAGAAGAAAGAGACCGATGAGCCAGGCTGGTTGCCGGGAACATGCAGAATGCATTATCTCGCCTCCGGATCACTCACCAGCTCAGCGACTGCGGCATCTCGACTTTTTGGCCATCCACCTCCAGGTCCTGCAGCTCTCGGAAGTACTTTTCCTTCAAGCAGTGGAGAATCTCTTTGGCGTGGCTGCATGCGAAGAGACACGCAGAGGGACACCGGATGGAGAATCACAGAATCAGGACGGTTCGGGCTGGAAGGAGCCTTAAAGACCGCGCAGTTCCACCCCCCTGCCGTGGGCGGGACACCTCCCCCCGTGCCAGGTGGCTCTGGCAGCCGCTGTCGGGATCGCGGCCCCGCGGGATCCCCGGCCCGTACCTGCGGTACCCGGTGATGCGCAGCGTGGCGGGCAGCGGCTCCCGCAGCGCCGCCATGAACGCGTCCCACTCTCCGGCGGGCACGATGCCCAGCTCCCGGTAGTACCGCTCGAACAGCTCGTTCTCCTTCACGATCTCGGGGTAGCCGCCGGCCCAGCCCTGAAGAAAAGCGCCGCCGCCGTCAGCCCGGCGGCCCCGGCGCTCCCCGCCCCGCTTCACCTCCCCCGGCCCGGCTCCCA
>VXAX01007760.1:121827-151996 GCA_013399835.1 Leptocoma aspasia | reverse complement strand
TGCTTCCTCCTGCACTACGCGCACAGGTGCGGGGTCGGGCGGGCGGCGCTGCCCGCGGGCACCGGCGGGGCTGGGGCGGATGGCGGGGCCTCCCTGCCGCGCTGGGGGCAGGAGAAGGGATCGGTCTTCGTAGAGATACCTGGTTTCTGCTTCCCGACCGAAGGGGTTCAGGTTCTGGTAATTAGCGTTTGGTACTTAATATAATAGTCGCAGACGTCTCTTCTGCTTCGCTACGCTGTGTTCTGTGTTGTTACGGTAGTTGGGTAAGTAGCCGTGGCGGTGCGGCGCTGGCCGCCTTGTGCGCGCTGTGCCGTGCTCCGGCGTGCAAACGGAGCGCTTGGCGCTCCCCGAGCGAGCCGCTCCATCCCTGTGCTGCTGCTGCGCCTCGTGGTGACTCCCGCTTCAGCGATGGATTGACCAGGATGTCTTAAGGTCACAGTGTTACACCTAGGAAAGTTCAGCACCGTGTACTGATACAATCTTGATGTTGCTAAACAATAGTATTTTCTAATTATATTGTTCGACATTATCTTTCCACATAGCGTTCATTGCAGGAGTTGGACTGGATAAACCTTGTGTGTTTCGTCCAGCTCGGCATACTCAATGATTCATTAAAATACTGGCAAAGCTGAGGCTGAGTGCCCTGTGTTGCCAGGTAGTCAATAGTGTTTAGGCATTTTGTAAAAATACTTGGAAAAGACAGCTTAGTTGGAGCCCAGGTATGATCTTGCTGTTCCCTTCAAGTTATGGACAGTAGCTACTTGTCATACTCCACAAGTAAATTTGCTGCCAAGACAGGAGGATTAGATTTGTCAGGTTTCTTTTAAGCCACTTGTGTGGCTGATACGTTATTTTCTGGTGCTTATTGAGAAAAGCTCTTGCTTTTGACCAAATGTATTCCACAGCCTTGTGGTGGGGAGGTAAATGACATATGGCTGGCCTGGAGGCTGCCTTTAAAACCTGCAGCCCTCCCTCTTTTTCTATTCTTACACGTAAAGATATTAGCTTTTATGTGGGATCTTAACTCATCCTTCCCAGTCTAGGAATAGCTAGGAATGTGAGGCTATGGCTTGTAGAAAAAGCTGAGCTGTGCTGCAGTTTCTTTTTCCAGTTGCTTGTTGCTATTGCCCAACCTGAGGGACTCTTCCGTAGGTGAACGTAAACTGGAAGAGACCTCTGTTATCTAGTTCTATCTGTTGTAGCATTGTGTTCTTTAAATAATCCTGTAATGAATTTATTACTCTTTCTTGAAAGCTATTAGAGTTGGACTTCATTTGGAAAGGTTATTTTGAAGCAGTCGTCCTTGCGTAGCTGGAAAATACGTGAAGAATGCTCAGGCTTCAGTGGTCCTGCTTCTCTATCCTTATAGATCATAATTAAATCAATAGACAATTGGGAGTTGGCTAGTTCCACAAGAAATAGCACAAGAATATTCACCTGCTCTTCTTGTTTGGAGCTAGTTTCTTTGCATAATCCTCCAGGAAAAGCAATCAAGATTGTTTTCCCAAATGGGATGGCAATTGTGGGTTTGTCATGTCATTAGAGGTGTCATAGAGTAGACCAAAACTGTCAAGGTGAAGCAATTAATGTTTTGGCTTACAGGGTAGGGAGGAAACTGAGGTCAATTAACTTAATTTCAAGGGAATTGACTTGCTCCCTGGAAGTGCTGGGGGAATTTGGTGGAGGGGCCTTGAGTCCTAGCTCATCTCAGAAAGCTTGATGATACAACTGAGGATTTAGGAACAAAAATGGACTGCGCTTAGTATCAGTTGTCTTTATTTCTCTCACCAAAGTAATTGCTTTGTATACAGAGTTCAAAATCTCTGCCGTACGGGAGAGAGAACTGGTCTTGGAATTCCAATTAGGCAAAAAACCCCAATGTTTTAGATGTTAAAGCAATGGAGCTACCCTTTCAAACAGGCACCAAGGGCTGGTGCTGAGAATTTGTAGAGTAGGGTAGTTTGGACTTGAAAACTATCTTTTTTTGTGGTTAATACAATAAATTTCCTTTTCTTTGTTTGCTATAGGGCACTCATCTTCCCTCTTCTGATCCGCGAAGGAAAACCAACACCGTTTTTCACTTTTGTGTTAGCGCTTCTGTTCTGTGTTTTCAATGGATACTTGCAGGGCCGAAGCTTAACCACCTATGCCACTTACCCTCCAGGCTGGCTGGGCGACTCACGCTTCATTACAGGCGAGTTAAATCATGCTATGAGAGCATCAGGTGTAATTTTCCTCTGTCTTCATAGCTCTTAATTTTTTATTGTGATTTTATAGTATCTTCAATGCCATTTTATAGGTCTTCTCATAATTTTCTCATTGGTGTAGCTGGAGGCCTTTTAACCTTTTTTACTTTAGAACTGTGAACTGACACTTCTTTCTGCAATGCTAGATGATCTGATTGTCACCTTTACTCTCTAACAGCCAAGTAAATCCAGGTTGTGTATTTTTTTTTTTTTTTCACATAGAAACTTGAAGCCCTACATGGAACCATCAGCATGCAGGTTTAGAAGAAGCAAAGATTTTCTGAGCAACATGTAAATTAAACTAAAGTAAACAAATTCATGGAGTAAAAAATCTAGCAAAGGTAGCTGCTAGCTAGTGACATACTATGGCAAATGCTGCAAGTCCATGGTGTCAGGGTAGCTACACTGGATACACACACAGGCACCAATCCAGTTGCCCTGGTAATTGGGGGGTGGCTTTGTCAAATGACAAAACTGGCCCCACAAGGAAGGGGTGGAGGGGCTGATCATTCACTCCTAATTGGGAAGTCAGGTTACATTTGTACTTGAAGTCATGGATATGATTAAAAGACTAAGGTATTTAGCGACAAATTTTTTTTTTTGCTCTACTATTTTGTTTCATAGGCATCTACTTTTGCCTACTGTCAAAATGATAGTATCGTTTTCTAATGAAATCTTTACAGAAAGATCATTTTCATCTGAAGATAAACTGGAATATTTTGCCTCATCAGTCAAAGGCAGAGTACTGGACTGTGTAGATCCTTGATCTAAATCAGTACCCTTCTTTTTGTTATTCTGTAGCTAGAGCAAGTTAGTGTTTCTTCTATATTTCTCAAGGCTTTTACAATGAAAAAAGAATTTATTTGTCTTTATTCCAGTGTTATTGTGGATGACAATAGAGGACAACTGTGCTAAATACTGTCATGAATATAAGGTTGAAGAAATTTCAATATAAGTAGATTCTTTTGCCAAGATTAGGAGGCACTTCTGTTTGTGCACTAAAAATAGAGAAATTGAGGTACAAGGGTATTACTTAAGAGGGCACTAGAATATATTTGAAATTTTCTTGGTTGTTCCAAATTTCTACTCTCCTTAAATCAGAATCCAGCCAAAAAGACAAAAAGATGAAAAGACTTGTTGATCAAAACTGTTGAAGACTGAAGCCAGGCAGGCTTTGTTTTCAGTACCTTAGTCGAAAGATATGTCAAGACAGTGCTGTGAATGAATCATGATTAAGGAGCCATAAATCAGTTCCTCCTTACTCAAATATCTTAAAAAAAGATCAAGTTAATAAGACTTGTTGCTCAAATTTCCTTGAGTTCTTTTGGGTGGGTTTTTTGGGTTTTTTTAAGTTGCAAGGATTTCTGAAAGATGCAAATATATAAATGACAATAGTTAGGTTCTTCTGCCTTCAGTTATGAATACTTCTGAGTATGAATTAGTTTGGTTTGTAATTGTAGTTTTGTTTGCTTTTTTCCCAAATAATACCAGTTTGAAATACATGCTTTTATATATTTCTAGTATCACTAAACATAAGTGAAATGTTGCTCTGGTGACTATTGTTAGTCAATATAGTGCTTTAAAAAGTTATCCTGAAAGCTAAGAAAGTGAAGATTCCTTGTATATGTATCAACCACTATAATAGTGTGAGTGTTGCTGATTTTTTTGAGACCGTAATTCCAAGAAATCTTGAGATAAAATTTGGCATGCCCATTAAACAGCTAAACTGAAGAATTTTTTTTATTCCTGTAATTAGAATATCTTTTAGAATTTTTTTGTTTTGTAGTGCATATCAACATAATTGGATCTTAGCAATTTATAATTGCTATTTGGTATTCATCCCAGCTGGGCACCTCCAAATACCTGCAGTTTATGTTTATGGCTTTGGTCAAAGCAAATGTCAAAGTGAAGCATTGTACACTGGGTACTCCCTGAACAACTGGACTATTACGTTCTAGTACTTCAAAAATATCTGACACTGTCTTTATGCTTCTGTTTAAAATTACTAAAAAAAACATTACCAGAATATTAGAAAATAACGATAGCAAGAAAGCATATTTCCTGGCAGTTAATATGATATTTCTTAAGCTGTGTGAAGTTACATGTGGAAGATAAATGAGAGAGTGTCTACAAGTAGCAGCCAGCCAAGCTTCAATATCTGGAAGCTGAATTGAGATAAATTTGCAGTGAAGACAGAAATTTGGACAAGTCAGGCTGATTAACTGTTGTGGTGAGAAGTTTCAAAGAAGTGATGTGTTCTTTGACTGTGGAACCTTATTGTATAGTTTGTCTGTTTTGGGGAACACAATAACTTATATCTACAGCAGCAATTGATTTGGAGCAGGAATATGGTTTTGATGTGATTTCCTCATGGTTTCTCTGGACTGTGTGTTGGTTTAGTTCAGAGCAGTGAACCTGTCTGTTTTCAGAGGAAACAGGAATGTTCTGCTTCAAATGCAGAACCATGAGCTTGCAAACCAAGAACAAGATCATAGTCTTTCAGCATGAACCTTACACCTGTATGCCAATAAAGAGCTTGTGAATCTACCAAGAGAGCTGGTGATACCCTGAAGTGGTGACTGCTACACCAACACCTCTGTGCCTCACCCTTGTGTCCTTTCCTAATCTGTCTGCACTTTTAGTTGCAAACTCCTTTCTTCCTTTGCTTGCTTTAGCTTCTTCAAACCCTTTGCAGTGTGCCATGTCTTTTCTTACTCCTTTAAGTCCCTATTCAGCTACTTCCTTTGAATGTTGATTGCTAACTCTTTTGTGCATCAAAACATTTTATTAGTTCTGCAAAGCAGAGCAGCACCTGTAACTCACAAGGTGCAGGTTACAGAACATCAGCACCTCAACTGTTGCATGAAGCTTTTTATCTGGCAAGCAGGCAATTAAGCACACATGTCACCTCTGCTCTCTTCACACATCAAACCTGAAGAGCGTGTATGCATTGTCCATGTCTGGATATAGTCTTGCAGGCAAGGGATGTGGGTTACCAGTGTCTCTCCTGTTATCGATAGGTATCTGGATGCTCCAGATGATTGTGTCTTGTTGTAAAAACTAATCACAGAATCTGAGATGAGACACTGGTTAACCTCAAAACACAGACCTTATCTGTTCCTTATCAGCAGGGAATGCTGCCTTCAAGGGAAGATAACATAGATAACATATTGCCAAGAGATAAAAATAATGATTTTCAATCCTAAATTCCTTTTGATTTATCCCATCCTCATGGCAGCATAAGGGTGCAGAATGTGAGAACAATCTCAGTTTCTGTGAAAGACTATAATAAATGGCTAAACCATTTTGCTGAATGGCATGAGTAAATGGTACGTTAATTCTTTCACAGTTGTATTCCTTTTATTGCACAGAAATCTGTTGGGGAAATTCTGATATGCGATCAGTAAAATAGTAAAAGGAGAGTGGGGCTAAGATGTGTCCCTCTGGGAAGATTAAAAATGGCTGTTTCTTTCAGTGTGTAAAGTTTTAGCATATTTGTTTTTCTATGTCGAAGTTAGGGAAACATACATATTACATCTCCATATATGCACATACATACATTTATGTAAGTTTGGCAACATAGGAATAATTTCATGTTTATAGGAATAACTTCATGCTTACAGTGCTATTTCCCATCTAGGGAGCTGTTGATAATGTGAGCTCTACTGACTGAAGAGCGCAGTGTGGGACTGGGACTGTGCAGGATGTCAGCAGAGCTGTTTATGCTGCTTATATTACTACTGCTTTGAGACAATATGCTGAATGTGGTATCTGACTGTAGCTTGTTTTGTGGACAAACACAGTGCACTAAATATAGTATTTTCAATATTTCTCTTCAGGTTCTTTAGGATGGTTGATTGGCATGGCCATCAATATTCATGCTGATCATATTCTCAGAAATCTGAGAAGACCAGGGGAAACTGGTTACAAGATACCAAGAGGTAAGTAAAATGGTACAGAAATTAATACAACAATGTCCTGGATTGTAAGATAAATATATATTCTATTTGCCATCTGTTAAAGGTGGGGTAGTTATCTTCTGTTAATTGGGCAGTTTTCTTATCTCTTCCACAACCAATCTCTCCCTCAGGGGAGATACCTTCTGTTAATAGGCCACTGAGCCTCACTGCATGACTGGTAAAAATTACATTATCCAATTGTGAGATGCTCCACCCAGGGGGAGGAGCCAAGCATTCCTACCTGCATATACTCAGAGATCTTGGGACACCAGAGCAGCCTCTTCTCCACTGGATTCCCAGAGGAAGGCCAGGCCCGTCTACACCACCACAGACTTTCAGAGGAAACCTACACCCTTCTACAGGATAACTGCTTCAGCAAAACTACATCTGCCACTCCAGGAGGACTGTAGCCACCATTTGACTGGACTGTTAGCAACACCCTGACCAACAGGGTGTCAGGTCGTATTCTGACTCTATCAGTGGTTTTGTTTGTACTAATTACACTTGTATTTTTCAGTTTTCCTAGTAAAGAACTGTTATTCCTATTCCCATATCTTTGCCTGAGAGCCTTTTAATTTCAAAATTGTGGTAATTTGGAGGGAGGGGGTTTACCTTTTCTATTTCAGGGGAGGCTCCTGCCTTCCTTAGCAGATACTTGTCTTTTCAAACCAAGACAAACAAAAAGAAGTATCTCTCATATAAGAAGAGGTGGAGAGAGCTTAGACTGTTCAGACTGGAGAAGAGAAGGCTCAGGGAGATATTACCAAAGTTTACATATAATGAAGATGAGAGAACCAGGCTCTCCTTAGTGGTACCTAGTGGCAGGACCAGAGGCACTGGATACAAAATTCAAGCACATAAAATTATGTGTGATTTTTTTTTTTTTTGTCTGTGAGGATGGTCAAACACACAGGTGTGGAACAGGTTGCTCAGAGAGATTGTAGGGAGACTTAAAACCAGACTAGGCATAGTCCTGGGCAACCTGTTCTGGCTGATCCTGCTTCATCAGTGATGGTTTGACAAGATTATCTCAAGAGATCCCTTCCAACCTAAAATGATTCTGTGTGAAAATGACCTTCTACACCTTGGTGTGTTTTAGAGGAGATAGTAATTTATGATATAAGAGGCAACTGGAAATAGCATTTTGTTTTCTACCACAGGAAGTGATTTTAGGAAACATTTTTTTCCTCTTAAGGCAAGTATTGTAAGCAATCTGTTTCATGATACCACTTGGATTGTGCAAATCTTTGGGTTTCTTGACCAACGTTGGCTATATTTTTAAAAAGGGGTAAAAATGTAACAGCATTGCCTAACTTTTCAGAGAATCAGCAGCTGGGTGGAGAAGAAAGACCTAAATTATCAACTCAGTGTGGGGGCAACAGGGTAATGAAAAAAGTACTCAGCATGTGACCAATCTCATTCCCCATATATGAAGAGGGAGGTACCTAAAGTAATCGGAGAACAGCAACAATTTTGGAAAAGGAGACACAGGGAAAAGAGAACAGAAATCCAAATGAATTTGGATTATATAATCCAAATTATAGATTCTGGCCTTAATGAGAAAATGGAGAATATGAAAGGCTTTCTTATAGAGCCTATATTGCAGTGTTAAGGTTTATTTACACTTTTGAAAACAGGCTCTTTGGGGTGCATTACAAAACTCTTTGGGGTGCATTGCATTCACTGAGAGCAGAAAGAGAATACTACCTCTGTTGTATTTTTGTTCTCTTGTTTTGTATTCTGTTGTCTCTCTACATTTTTTCTCTTAGTTGTTGCTTTTTCTTCGTTAATTTTTTTATTTTAATAAAACTGTAAGGACTAAGATATATATGGTAGACTGTTATTTTTCACCAAGAAGGTGAAAATAAGTATAATTCTAATAGATGTAAATTCACATGCTCATGTGAAAAATGGATATGAACATACTGTATTGCGTTCAGTGTACAAAAAGTTTCTGAAGGAAATATGTTATTTGCTGTAAGATCAGGAGGAGCTGGTGTTTTTGATGTTGCTTATCCAGTTTAAGTGCTAGAATTTCACTTTTCTTTTGTCACAAAAGTAGTGTAATTAGAGCAACGTCAAAACGTGTCCTTTATTACATTTGCCAAATACTTGTTTGTTTAGTCTCACTGGTAAAGTACATACTGAGATGTTATCAGTTTGTACACTGACTTTGGAATTAGGGTGAAATTCTTATTTTATCAGATTCCCAGCAGCTGAGTACCAATTGCTTATGCACAATTGTCTATACAATAGATTTAACACAGATTGCCAAATTTTCACTGAGTGTAAGGGTTGGAACAGCAGATCTGATGAGAAATGGGAACAAAAGTGCATCAACTTTGGAAGCTAGAGAATAAATTTGGAACTTTACTTTGTAATAATAGTATTGTTAATAATTAAATTAATTTCTAAAGTACTTAAAGAAATGAAAAATTGTAGGCTAACTAACCCTATGAGTATCTTCTGGGACTCAAGGAGAGTATGTCTTCTATTTCTACATATTTTAAAAAAGGTTTAGTATATGATCAAAGAACGTGTCATTAAGTAATTATTCGCAAAGGCATGTACTTGTTTCTGATGCTAGTGAATCTGCTTTTCTTTCTTTATTTAAAGAGGAAAATTGGAGCTATAAAAGGTCTGTCTTAGAATGAGATCTGAAGTGATCCTTCATAGTACAGCTTGAACTGAAAAACACTGTCTCCGCTGCCTTTAAAAATTAAATAGAGACATTGGTGATAGAGCTCCTACTTGGTGTACAGAGAAGGTAACATTGAACAGCTTGATTAAGGTGTTTTGAACTAACTCTGTCCTGCTTTCAGGAGGAATGTTTGAGTATGTCAGTGGAGCCAATTTTTTTGGAGAGATTCTGGAATGGTTTGGGTTTGCCCTTGCCTGCTGCACTATCGAAAGCCTTGCGTTTGCCTTGTGTACTCTCTTTATCCTGGGTTCAAGGGCAAGACAACACCACAAGTAAGTGCTCCTGCCTTGTCATTTCTTTTGCAGTCTCTATGCCACACTGCATTTCCATTTCACAAATTATGCTTCATCCTACAGGGATGTTGCAGAGCAAGTCTTGTGAAAGAGACTGCTGCTGTAGGGCAGAATAGTACAGAGCATAAACACACTACAACAAGGTGGTCAAAATAATGTTTAAATGAAGATAGTTCATGCTGGATCTGTAAAGATTATAGACAAGTTTAGTAATATTGTCTTAATCAAATACTATACTTTCTCTTCTCAAACTTGTTTCTGTAATATTAAAATTTTGAAAATCACCCAAGCTGCCTTTAACAGGCACACTTTATAGTCATGTCTGTATCATATTGTCTATAATCAATTGTATGGATGTTATGAAAACAGTTCTTATAGATGATACTTAATGAAGTCTCTGCTCTAAACATTCTGACTGCTCATGTATTGTATTTATAATGTGGCTTTCCTGCTAACAAGAAGGACCATAGTTTGGGAAGACTTGTTTCCTGAAAGGATTCTCATTAAGGAATAGCATGCTTAAAAGAATTTGAGCATAGTAATTTTATTTGGTTAGTTTCAGCTTCCTGCTCTCATGTTAAAACTTAGTAGCATAAGAGGAAATAAACACGAATTTAGGGAGGAAATGGGTTGAACAAAAATACTGACCATCTGTGAGGGCAGCCATGTCTATGTCTAATGGAGTCCTGAAAACCTCCAGAAATAGAGGTTTTTCTGCCCCTTGTTTGTGGGATGTTCCAGGTCTGTATTACCCTCCCAGTGAACAAGTTTCTTCCACTATCCAACCTGAGCCTTCCAAACCTGTTGCCTATGACCATTTCTGAATTTTTTATCACCTGCTATTAGTGAGCAGAGTTGCAGAGTATCTTGCATTGGGAGGAGTGTTTGAAGGTTGTCCAGTCAACTGGTGTGGCTGCTCCAGCCAGGGCAAACCACAAGGCTCTGCCCAGTTGCCCAGGGCTCATCCAATTGAGTTCTGAGTGTCTCCTCCTTGCCAGATGAAGCAAGGACAGGTTTTCCTGCCTCTCCTTGTATATTACATTCTTCAGGCTCAAATTCCATGGTTGGTTTCCATCAATCTTAAGCCTTAATGGCACTCTTTCAGAACATCAAGAAAAATTAAATGTTGTTAAAGGAAGTTTTTTACACTAAAGGAAAAATGCATGAAAATGGAATAGGTGTACAGGAAAAAGGTCCCAAGCAACTAAAAATAGCAAATCCATGTAAGTGAAGAAATATGTTAGTGTAGTTTGTTTATATAAACAACTTAGAATAAATTACTGAAATGGATAAATAGGGTAATAATTGCATTCCTTAGATGCAGGTTATCATGCATTGCATGTTTTGTTCTGTTTATTCCAGCTTTGATCTTGCAATTAGCTATTGGTATTATGAATATCTGCACCTTGGAGGTGCCCAGGTGAACTTAGTTCTTTTATTTCAGAGAAGCAGAAGAATAAATATGCAAAATGGGAGTAAACATGCTTGTTATGGAAGGTGAAAACACAATATCTGATAGTGCTCTGCATTTTTAAAAAATTGTCTGGATTTGAAAATAGTGATGGCCTTTGTGGGGTGTTAACAATAAGGCAAGTGCAGTGTTTGTCATGTTCAGTTTGGTTACCCAAATTATAACTGCAGTCAAAGATGTTTCTATGCAGAATGGGACTCTCATTCCAGTGTGTGAAGTATCCCTTGCTTCCATGTGAAGGCATTTTGCAATGACATGTTTTTGATTTTATTTTTTCTCCCTCTAATTCTAAAATGTATAAATACTCAGCATGTGTAACACCATACATTTTGAAAGAACAGGTTATTCCTTCCCTGACATATCTCACCACATCTGTTGGTTTGATTTCCCATTGCTGGCAGCTGTAACTTAGTTTTGTTATATTTGGTGATTAGATGTCATTAGGGTGAGTGCAGTAAATGCCAATTTTCTATCCAGAGTAGGTTCTAAAAGCTTTTTTTTTTTGTTTGTTTGTAGACAAAATGTGTATGGATTTAATTAAACACATCGTACAATTATTTCATTTCCTCAGCAGTGTTTTGAAGACTCAATACTCATCAGCTTTTTCTTTGTTTTTCAGATGGTACCTTGAGAAATTTGAAGACTATCCAAGGAACAGAAAAATTGTCATCCCATTTTTGTACTGAGCTGTGCTTTTAACACTTTGAGATGGATGCTTTTAGTAACAGCCAACATTTTACAGATGCTGGCAGGTTAGCAACACATTTGGATCATCACTGTGACAAAGCCTTTCCATCAGTGCTGCTATTACTTACTGCTTTTTCTTCTTAATGGTGACCCAGAAATCTGATGGACAGGGTGAATAGGAACAGAAATGCTTTTCCAGCAGTGAAGCACCTTCATAAATACATTAGGCAATGAGTCTGAATTGGCATCGTGGGAAGTACTGTGCACGACTTCTGATGCTTCTTTTTCTGCCTGTGAGGGCTTCTGCTGTTTCCACTCAGTGTAGCCAAGCTGTCCTGAGGATTGTGCTGTGAGCTCAGCCACCCTCACTGCATTCTGGATGGTGTGTTCTGCCTACATACACAAATAGGGTTGATTTTATTTTTTTTCCTTGCCTTACTAATCCTTTCAGTTCCCCCTATCTGCATCTCCAGAAAAGCTGGTGATATAGACCAAGGAATTAGATGAATACAGTTGCTTTTAGATGAGAGGCAGTGTTTTCCTTCTCTTTGCACCCTTACAAATATATAGACATATATATTAAATATTGTCTATACAGACAAAATATGTCTGTATAGACAATATTTAATAATATTTACATAAAAGTTGTACTGCTAATAAATTAATATTGTCATCTACCTCTTAAAATTGATAGCTATCTCAATATGCAATATGTGTCTTCTAACTCTAAACTGGTTTTGGAAGTCTACTTAGGATACTTAGGCCAATCTAGTATTGTTAACAATTGTGTAATGTTTTCTAACTTAATTTATAAAAAAACCTTGATATTTAAAAAACTTTTCTTACTCTGCTGTTTTAAAAAAATCAAGTGTTTTCCTTCTTCTGTTGCTAACATTCTAGATGAATTTATATTCTAAAACTCTGGAGCCTTGTGTCAGTTCTCATACCCCAACCTTTTGCTCATGAAGGACTCCAGAATGGTTTCAAGAACATGATGGGATCCCAAGCATACAGATTTTCAAGTTACCTCTGCCTCTTGCATGATTGTAATAATAAAGAATCTTTTAGAATTGCTGACACCAAAAAAACCCCAAAACAACTCAAGGGAAAACTAAAAAAAAAAAATTTAAAAAATCCAGCAAAGCATTTGGTGAACAACCAAATTCTAATAATTAAAAAAAATTTAAAAACAAATAAACACTAACTAAAAAACCTTTCCACAAAACCCCAAAACTCTGCTGCTAATATAATTTGAAAATAAATGGAATTCAAACTTTTGACAAGTGTCATCTGCTCTGTTTGCACTTTCATGTTTGGTTAGGTTCTTCAAAACAAATTAGTAACATAATTTTGCCAGATGCTAAGTTTTCCAGTACGGTATTGCAGTAAGATTTGTTTTGATGAACAGTCATGATGCTTGCTGGAGGGAGAGGATGGTGAAGAGTTTGATTTACTCCTTAATGCTAAAATGGAGTTACTGGACAATAAAAATTCAATAGGATCAATTAAAGCATATTCTGAAGATAATTTTAGAATAATATCTTAAATATCAGGATATTTCTAAGTCCTGTCATCTCTGCAGCATTTTTTAAAATCTTCTTGTCTAAATCAAATCACCTATCAAAATCTTTTAGCTGAAAAAAATATAGGGTTCAAAAACCACCATCTACTCAAGGTGTTTAAACACTTACATAGTTTATGATGAATTAATATCTTTATTGGGTTTGTGTGGCCAGATTTTGGTGGTGGGGGCTACAGGGGTGGCTTCTGTAAAGAAGCTGCTAAAAGCTTCCCCCATGTCTGGCAGAGCCAATGCCAGCTTGTCCCGGGGCCAACCTGCTCCTGGCCAAGGCTGAGCCCATCACGAAGGACAGTAATGTCTTTGTAATAACATATTTAAGAAAGAGAAAAAAAAAATGTTCTTGGTCAGAGCAACATCTATGCAGACACCGAGTGGGAGGAGGTGCTTCAGGTGCTGGAGCTGAGATTCCCCTGCTGGAGCTGTGCCCCTGCAGCCCATGGAGGACCACGGGGATACAGAGATCCACCTGCAGCCTGTGGAGGATCCTCAGGCTGGAGCAGGTGGCTGCCTGAGACGAGGCTGTGAACCCATGGGAAGCCTGTGCTGGAGCAGGGTTGTGACAGGGATATTTAGAGAGAGGAGCCCATGGTGGCACTTGTGACCCTGTCGGGGACCCATACTGGAGCAGGCTGTGCCTGAATGGCTGCACCCTGTGGAAGAGCAATCCAGGTTGGAGCAGTTTATGGAGAACTGTCTCCCATGGCAAAACCACAGGTGATGAACTGACCATAGCCCCCATTCCCTGTCTCCATGTGCCTCCCTCGGGGAGGAGGTAGAGCTAGGGAAGAAGAGAAAGGTGGAGGGAAGGTGTTTTTAAGATGTATTTTACTTTTCATTATCCTGCTCTGATCTTGTTAGTAATAAATTCAGTTAATATCCCCAACTTGACTCTGTTTTGCCTGTGGCAATATTTGATGAGTGATCTCTCCTGGTCATTATCTCAACCCATGAAGCTTAGGCTTTGTTTTCTTCCCCCTGTACAGTTGTGGAGAGGAGTGATAGAGTGGCTTTGGTGGACACCTGGCATTCAGCCAGGGTCAACCCACCAAAATATCTTGTATCTTCAGGGATATTTGTTTAAAAATCACTAATGGGACAACCTACCAGTAAAAAACATCTTTCTGCAGCACTTTAGACTCTAACACTTCTTTTCTTTTTTTTTTTTTCTTTGCATTTTTTGAAAAGGCAAATGTTCTTTAACAGTGAAAGAAAGGTCAGTATTTATTACATGTCTATATTCAAGAGCTGTAGCTCTCTAGTCAGTGGTCTTTTATCATAGTTTCCAGAAATTTTGAACAGATGCCTTGATTTTGCTCTGCTACTATGCTAATAAATATTTATCTTGCCTAAAAGTTCAGTTGGTTTGCTCACATAATTTATAGTTTGCCTATAGTGGGATCTGAAGTGTGATGGTCTGATAGCTTATCCCTGTTCTCTCTCTTGTTACAGAAAAGGGAAAGCTAAGGTCTGTAGGCTGTGAATGTCAGCATGTTTAGAAATTTTAGTTAATTGGATTAATAAAAAAAAAAGCCCAAGCCAGAAGGTTTTGTTCTTTGTGTGATTATATTTTATATTCTCATTATACTTCTAGAGCCTTCCCTAAGTCAGTTACAGATTTTGTTTGAGGCAGTTCTTAGAGTGCAGGTTTTATGAGGAGCAGCTGAAAGAGCTGGGACTGTTTAGCCTGGAGAAAAGGGGGAATCTTACTACTCTCTACAACTGCCTGAAAGGAGGTTGTAGCCAGGTGGGAGTTCATCTCTTCTCACAGGTAACCAGTGGTAGAATGAGAGGAAATGGCCTTATGTGCCAGGGGAGGTTCAGATTGGCTGTTATGAAAAATTTTTTCACTGAAAGGGTTGTCAGGCCCTGGAACAGGCTGCCTGGGGAAGTGGTGAAGTCACCATCCTTGGAGGCATTTAAAAGACATGTAGTTGTGGCACTCACGGAGATGGTTTAGTAGTGGACTTGGTAGTGCTGGGTTAAAGGTTGGACTCAATGAACTTTGAGGTCTTTTCCAACCTAAACGACTCTATGATTCCCACATTTCAAGATCCAAGTACATTGGTGAAAGCATACGATCAACTAGGTCAATGGCTAGAATTGCCTTTTGTTTAAACAATATCCCACTTATTTGTCATACTTCACTTGTGATCCCTTCCCTTTTCAGCAGCTCTGACAGATTTTTCTGTTGGAAAATATCTAATACTTAAGCATTTTTCTCAAGAATATGTAATGTGAAAGTGAACTCTGTTCTGCCCATTCCAGAGGGAGAAAACATGCACACTTGCTATTGGGTATAATATCTGTAGCTATTTTTAATAGAGATACTTCTAGTCAGATTGATACATCTTTCCCCCAAATCCCTTACTAATAAAACATGATTTGTGGTGTATTGCTTGAATACTTTTTTTTTTTTTTCCTGTTAGTAATCCCCACTCTAACTCGTGGAGATGGACCGAGGCTTTTGTACCAGCAATTTCATTATCCCAGCTGACATCTTGGGGAGTGTAAAAACAAGATTGGATTACAATGACCTAGATACATGTGTGTGAACTTGATGAGATGCACTCAAATCAGTTATTAAAAGTGACAAGGTAAATTTCTCTTTGATACATTCTTAGTTATGTAAAACAAAGTATGTAGCTGAGATGTTCTACACTTGCAGTTAGATCAAAGATTAACAAAAGCAGAGGCTCCTCGTTTGGGTTTCTCTCCTGCTGCTAGGTCACTTTTCACTTGGAAAAAACTGTAGCACCTGCTGTTTCAGCTATTTTAATTGAGCTGCACTATGATACTATCTTTTGTGGGGGGTGAAGATAGTGTACAAATGACATGTATAAACTTGAATTCTTCCAGCAGGCAGGAAATCCTGAGTGCCTACCACAGTTTTTATATCCGGTTTGTGATTGAAATATATTAATGACTTCAGTATGAGACTGTCCCAGTCTGTTCTATGCTCCTCAGTTTTACAAATAACAGTTGCAGCTGTCAGGGCAACCTTTCCTACACACATCCATTTCGTACGGAAAGCGGATCTCAGGGTAAAATTGCATCACTTTTTGCAGTGATGCAATGTATCTATCATCATCTATGTGCTCATGTGCCCACACAAAAATACGTGTAAGCAAGCAATTAAATTACTGTTGCAGGACAACTGAAGGGCAAAGCCTTAACCAAGGTTTGCATTTGAGAGAATTGCACAACTGAAGCTTGCTCTTGAACTTCTTAAAGCAGCATGTTTTTTACATCCCTTGCTTGATTTACCATGTCTGCTTAAAAATCAAAGCCAATATATGATGCATTGTTGTGTACAAGTGGATAGTGGAAGCAATAGGTTATTTGCTCACAGAGGTGAAAGAAAACCTAACGCTTGGTACAACCTTTGCTGTAATGCTTCCCTGGAGATGATGCCTTACCAACGTGCTAGGAGTGTCTCAGTGGTGTTGTTTGTCCCTGATCCCTCTTGTTTTGGAAATATCTGACCAGTTTCTGAGAGGACATGGGTGGCTGGATCCAAAGAGATAGCTCTAACAAAGCCACACGTTCCAGCTGCTCTGGGAGGGAGCACTCCATCTCTCTTGGGCTATTGAAAGGGAAAACCACCGAAAATTTAGTTATAAACTTCTTCAGAAAAGAAAAAGCTGTGGGATCTGGGAATGGGGGCTCAGACATTGAGCAGCAGTGTCCAGACTAAAGGACAGTCCAATGTAAGCAAGAAAAACCTGCTGGCTGCTTCATGGGATTGGAATCTAATCTTTTTAATCCATACCAGTGTGTTGGTGAACAGTCCAAGAGGCTTCCAGTTATGTCCCCACTCCACATGTTATTTTTGCTGCAGAAGACCAAGAGATACATGCTGTGCAGAGCCAGGGTCCTGCTAATGTGCAAGGAAGCCCTATGACAAAGCAGCCCAGTACAATAGTGTAGATTTGTAGGATTTTAATATTTTGCAAAGGCAAGTATGTTTCCTTGTTCATTCTCTGCCTGTCTCTTTGAATAATGGTGATGGTACCAGAACAGGAGAATTGAATTGAAAATCCCAAATAGTACTGTTAAAGTGCTCAAGTGTTAAAGGACAGTCATCAGGATATACTAAAATCAGTAACCAAAAAGGACAATAGTTCTTTTTACACTTCAAATAATCCTTGCAGATTTTACTAGGCCTCAGAAGTAAAGAGTATTAGATTAAGCATAATATTTAGTCTGAAACAGTGCCGTATATGATAATTACTGATAGAATAAAGTAATACTAGGAAGAGTATGAGTAGCTAGTAGTATAAGAGAAAATATGAGTAGCTATGCAGACAGCATACAGCAGCATAGTCTTATGAATAAAAAGCTAAATGACCAAGAAAAAATGAGCTATTTTCATAAACAAAAAGAGAACACTAGCGTGGAGCCCTCCTCGGGCTGCAGGTGGATCTCTGCACCATTACAGACTTCCATGGGCTGCAGGGGCACAGCTGCCTCACCACTGCCTTCATCACAGACTGCAAGGGAACCTCAGCTCTGGCACCCGGAGCACCCCCTCGCCCCTCCTTCCTCGCACACCTTGGTGTCTGCATAGCTGCTCCTCTCACATATTCTCACCCCTCTCTCCACTTGCAGGTTTTTTTTGCCCCTTTTTGTTATCCCAGCAATGCCACCACCATCACTGCTGGGTTCAGCCTTGGCCAGCAATAGGTCTGTCCTGGAGATGGCTGGCATTGGTTCTGTTGGACATGGTAGAAGCTTCTGGCAGCTTCTCACAAAAGCCACCCCTGTGGCCCCCCTATTACCAAAACCTTGCCATACAAGCCCAATAAAATGTTTGAATCATTTGAAAAGTTCAAAATAAAACACTAACATGGCACTTGTAGGAAAAGTCTTTTGTCAATTGCTTTAAGTGGTTTTCCTAAACTGAAATTGCCATGCAATGTAGACATTCCAGTCTTCAATGAATAATATGCTGTAATTACTACTCTTTAAATGGTTACTATTAAAAGTAAAAAAACCCCAAAGCAATTGTACTTTGTTTCCTAATTCTTCATACTAGATGAATTGTCATTGCAACAGCTTTTAATTTCAATTCAAAGCAGACAAAACAATCTCCTTTGCAGATGCAACCCCATCTGCTACTGTGGCTAAACCTCAGAGATCTTCTTGAATATTCTTGTTTCTGCATCAGATCAAAAAAAGATAAATTGCTAGTAACACTGCAGATGACAAACCATGCCTTATTTTTCATCGAGTAATACTGTCATCTTCTGCCACTTTGTGTCTTCATTAACACTAGGCTAATTAGAAACATGAAATGATTATCTAACATTTTCTTACATATAAAATTCAGTCTAACACTGTTCTCAATTGTCTTATTGTGGCACTGCACAGATGTGGGCTTACTGGGTACCTATTGCATCATAGTTTCCAGTCCCCTCTAAGCACTGCCTAGAGCAGAAATTGTTGCTCACAGCAGCAAATTCAAAGACCGTCCTCTCCTCCAGCTCAGGGATCCTGGAAGCAGACAAGAATGCACCCCCAAACAAGCATGAATAAATTACCAGCAGAGGTCTGCACCAGCCATCTGTGTCTGTGTTGCACAACATGTAGAACAACAAGGAGTGCTAGCCTTTCTGCTCATGATCCTTTTTCCCCTTCAGCCCCCAAAATGGTAGTCTTCAGGAAGATGCACCATCCTCTACAAAGTTACTGACAGCTAGACCAGTTCCTTGCCAGCACCTAGAGCATAGACCCTCATTTGGTGTCACAGCACTCAGCCAAGCAGGTCAGGAATAGATGTAAACACACACAGAGAATTTTTTAATTCAGCCTTTCAGAGGCTTACAACTTTTGTTTGGGCTTGGAGGGTTTTTGTCCATTTCTGGGAAATATGTCATTACAAATGTACAAAGTGGATGCCTCCAGCAGCTGGGCTCAGGGACCCTGTCTGCCCAGTAGCTGCCCCTGGATCTCAGTCTCCTCAGTCACTGGCACTTGGATGCACCAACCCAGACATGCATGGAGACACAGTCTGAATCCATCATTAACTGTGCTCTGACTCAGAGGGCATCCAGCAAGAGGCCCTGGGTCCTCAACCTCCACAGCTGACACCACTTGGAAATGCAAAATTCAGAGAGGCCTGCAGCTCCATCCCAGCTGCTGATATATTTAGTCTGTTCTTGTCTCAGATTTTCACTAAACACCTTCAGTTAAAACAAACTAACAAAAAACAACACCAGGGAAAAAATATCCATTCAATGATTTATTAAATGTAACATTGTTTTACACAGACTGAATTTATGGACTATCTCATGAACTGATGATAAGAGGGGTTCCTGGAGAGTTTCCTGTGGAGAAAAGATTTCTCCAGAGCTAAGTTTTACTTTGGGGTGGGTTTTTTGGTGTTCTGGTTTGGGTTTTTTTGTTTTTTGGTTTTTTTGTTTGTTTGTTTGGTTTTTTTCTTGGTTGGGTTTTGGTCTGGGTTTTTTGTCTTTTCTTTTAATATCAAAACTCTTTATCATAGAGTTGTTTGTGCTGGTGAATTATTGCAAAGCACTGTTTACAGGAGGAGCAGAAAGGGAAATGCTGGTACTGACCAGAAAAGTTGGGTTCTACATTTATTAGTTATTTGCAACTTAAGTATGTTCTAAAGTAGATGACTGTAGCATAAGGTGTAGGGGAAAATACAAAATACAAAGCACAGCTCTATTGTTTCTAGAGATTGCTTTCCATAACACCATAGTTTCAGCCTAGGAACATACGTCTCCAAAGGCATTTTAAACAACAGCCTTTGAATGGTATTTCATTTTAAGTAAATCAGTTTTCTGAAAGACTCTCCAGTAAGGATTTGTAATGGATACTTGTGAAGACTACAGGCAATTTTCATTTCCAGGGACAAGGCCCCTTATCTTTGTTAGCCTCTGTACAGATTCTTCCAGAGAAACATACTGCCTTCTCCTACTCTTTGTCTAACAGCAAGGCCAGCTGTTTGGCAGTAAGACTTGGCATTCAGCCAGAGCTCTACTTGATCTAGAAAAGGTTTTATCTTTCCTAATATATACTGTAAATATTTTGTTCTAGCAGATCCAATTTGAAACTTTCCAGGATGATAGATGAGATCTGCCCTGAGACATCACAGACCATTTTTTCTTCCTTGTGGGTAACTGCAGATGTAATTCCTGTGAGATCAAAACATTTTGTCCGTAATTCTTGCTGGCTTCCATGTGGCCCAAATGAGAGAGTTCAAACTGAATGAGAAAGTTTGAATCAGGCCCAACAAAGAATTATGCCATGCAGTAAATATGTCAAGAAATTGTTCTTTGCAGCTGTGTAGAAAGCTGAGGCAGAGCTGTCTATCCTATATGGTATAATCAAGGTCAAACCACTTCTACCCTGTCTCCTAACCCTATGCCAGAGCCATTGCTAGTAGTAAAAGATGGTTTCCAGGCCAGCATCAGGCAATAGAATCTTATTGCAAAGCCAAGTAGTGTATGGTTAACCATAACATGTCCTCAACAAGGAACATACCACACTCAGGGCAGGGAAAGGGCAGGGAAAGGTGTCACAAGGATACTGAAAGCAGAAAACAGCAGGAAGAAATACAGGGCAAAAGGTGAAAAAGGCAGCTTCCACAGCTTCAGGACAGATCCTTGTTATGTTCCCCGTCTAACCATAACAGATCCAGTTCAAGGGAAGACTCTGAAGGGTTCTGCACTTCACAGCCAAGAGTCAGCCACAGATCTGTGTGATGGAACTCCTGAAGCATCTCACTGGGTAGGTAGTGTGGGCTAAAGACTGATACTGTGTATGGTTCTCAAAGGTAAGTTATAGAAGAGAAGAAGAATCAAGAGAGGGTCCCCACTAGAGGGGACTGAGCAGTCTACACTGATTATTTCCATCCAACAAAAATAAGTCTCGTGGACCATGTCTGCCACTGCCTCATGAGGAACCAGCTGGGATAAACTTCACAGCTATCACCAGGCAACCCTGAATGAGACAACAACTACAGCCTGGTGACGAGAAGAGCCCTTCCAGGTCCCACCAGACAGGTGTGGAGCCACAGCACATCTGTCTTGTGTCCAAATAAACTTGTTTCCCAGGAGAAGGATGTCCATGCATCCTTGCTACCATATTGAAAGAAAAAAGCTGAACTTTTATGTTTCTGTGTGCAGAATGAATACCTATCTGCTTGATGGCACCAGTCAATAGGAGACTCTGCAAGTAAAGCCTATCCTATTGCAAGTGTCATCTGTCAGCAACTATGGCAAAGATCTTCCATTTGAGCTGTAGTACTGAGTGGAGGTCAGACTACTCCAAGGCAGGCTCCTGGCTGCAGGGCTGCCAAACCTTTCACTCAGCTGAGAAGCACTAGAATCATCAATGAACTGCCTGGACACCAGGACTCAGTGGAGTGGATCAACAGCCTCTGAAGCCTCGCTGCAGGAACCTGGAGCTGTTTCCAGGCTTCTGGATGCTTTGAGCCAGTGGCGAATTTGAGGCATGGGTAAAAGCAAAGCTGCCCCATCACAAAGCTACATGGGAGCTTCAGCTTGGCACATGGCAGCAGGAATGGCAGCCTCTCCTTGCTCCATGGAAGGGCCCATGTCCTTCCTAGAGGGAGCAACAGATATTCTGCTATCTTAAACTAGGCACAGTAACCTCAGGCTATCAGAAATTCTAATCTGTTTCAATGCTGACATTTCACTCTTCCTTCCTCATGCCTTTTCTGCTCTCACCAAAATAAATAAATGTTGTTTCTTCAATGTTACCTGCATGTCCATAGAGCTCATGAGCCCAGGAGCTCAGAGGCATAGACTGACTGTGAAGCCCATGTTTGCTGAGATTAGAGACTGATATTATGAACAGACTCCTTAACTCAGTTTGTATGGCTGTGGAATGGAAACTGCCACTGCAGGTAACTATCATGTCCTCTATGCTGCATTCTGCCCTTGGATCACAATTCCTTGCAGCACCAGAGGCTGGGGGAAGAGTGGCTGGAAAGCTGTCCGTTGGAAAAGACTCTGGGGGTGCTGGTTAACAGTCAGCTGAACATGAGCCAAAGTGTGCCCAGGTGGCCAAGAAGGCCAATGGCATCCTGGCCTGTATCAGCATAGTGTGGCCAGCAGCATTAGGGCAGTGATCCTCCCCCTCTGCTTGGCACTGGTGAGTACTCAAATCCTGTCTTCAGTTCTGGGTCCCTGACTACAAGAAGGACATTGAGATGCTGGAGCAAGTCCAGAGAAGGCCAATGGACTGGGGAAGGGTCTGCAGCACAATTTTGAGGAGGAGTATCTGAGGGTGCTGGAATTATTTAGCCTGGAGCGAAGGAGGCTCGGGGGTGGCCTTATCACTCTCTACAACAGCCTGAAAGGTTGGTGTAGCCAGCTGGGAGTTGGCCTCTCCTCCCAGGTAATAAGTTACAGGACATCAAGGCTTCGATCTGCATCGGGGGAGGTTTAGATTGGCTATTAGGAAAAATTTCTTCACTGAAAGGGTTGTCAAGCATTGGTACAGACTGTCTGGGGAACTGGTGGAGTCACCAAGGGTTGACTCCCTGAAGGGATCCTGGAACTATTTAAAAGATGTGTAGACATTTAGGGACACAGCTTAGTCCCTATTTAAAGTATTTAAAAGATGTGTAGACATTTAGGGACACAGCTTAGTGGGGGACCTGGCAGTGCTGGGTTAAAGGTCGGACTCGATCGGACCTGGTGAGACCAGGTCTTTTCCAACCTAAACAATTCTGTGATTCACTGCTGACACCAATAGACAGGAGATACTGGCACTGCCATCACAAGGGGGGGTTTGGAATGCCCATGCATGTTCTGTTCATCTAAAGCCTTCAGGATCCTAAAGGCATGTCTGTTGGACTGCATGTGTGTAAGGTCCCAAGGTGAAATGGTACTGACAAGCTGAAGAAGTCCTGGAGAAGTCCCAGCTGATGTCTGTCCACAGTCTGTCCATGCACTGGAAAGAACTGATGGTGAGGCTGGTTTTTATTTCTCAAGGAAGGCAGAGAAAATTGTACAGTGCTATACGATTCCGGTATTGAACCATAGGAGGACCCATAGGAGGATTTGGTGCAAGAAAGTTGGAGTGCTGGTAGAAAGTCTGGGGGAGAGGTGCCTGAATCCTCTTCTGGTTCCTGGCCTTGATTTTAGATCCTTCAAAGAGCAAATGGACATGTGTGTGCTGACTGATGAGCCTTCACTCTGACAGTTTTCCTGGGCCCCTGGCCAACACCTGCATCTGTCCACTCCACCTCTTTTGCTCCCCTTATTCCTAGTCCAGATATTTCTCTACATCAAATCAAATTGCCAGCCATGTTCTCTTACTGATGCATGCTTTTCCTATCTTTGTTCCTATCCTCATTCTAAAGGACCAGCTAAACCATATTACTCTTTCTTATCAGTCCCTATCTAATCTATCCTACAGCTGCTGCAAATCAACTTTAGCTAAAAACCCTGCCAAAAAATTTTGCTCTCCTTTGATCTTCTGTACTTCTCTGCTAACTTATTCATGGCCCAATGCAAATACAGCTCAGGTCAGCACTTTTATATTGGCAAAAAGCTGTTTCTTTTATGGAAATCTCCTTCCCGAGATGTCCAAGTGATTCCTGAGACGTCCAAGAACAGTTAAAAATAATAGCTTTGAAGGTAGAGATGCAGGACATAGATATATTTAAGGAGAGGAAGGTGCATTGCAATAGAGCAGTTTCTATTTAAAGAGCGAATGCGTGTAGGTATGTGCCTGTGCTGCCTATAGGTGAGGACCAGTGGGCAGGATGAGCCAGTGATAAATACTTGGGCAGCTGACGACACATGATAAATTATCTTCTTGAAATCTGTACAAGATCTATGGCTTTGATCTAGCATGGAATCTGATAAAAGTGGGCTATATCTTTCAGTGATAGTTTTTGTTGACACCTGACATAACCTTGATTCTAACCACAGTCGTTCTGCTATGCATAAATGATCCTTCCAGGTTTGGTACAGAAGCAGCTGGTGCCCTGTCTGATTGCCATGTTAACATGGCAGATCAGGGTTACAGGGCACATCCTCACTAAGCGACTTTTACATCAGCTTTCTCACAGCTTGTCCCCTTGTGCTGTCCCCAGCAGAAAGCTTACACCCAGCAGATATGATGAAAGAATTTTTATTCTACTATTATTCCTAGGAAGAACAATGCATTACTTATAGATTCTTCTCCTAGAAGACAGTCTAACCAGATCTACTTTTTCCTTCCATATTAGTGCACATGCAACCACACTGTGAGTTGGGATCCCTCTGCCAGGACTCTGCCAGGACTCACACAACACGTTCTGCATGCCCTCAGCTGTCCTCTGCAGCAGCCTGGAGAGTGACAACTTAAAGATGATCCTGGGACCACCTAGATTGCAAACACAAGTAAGGGAGGAATCCTGACCAGTTTATTACTATGAACTTTCATGAGAGTGTCCTTAATATATCCTCTCAACCTGTCATTCAAAGACAAGCAACCCTTCTGACAAAAGTAACTCTTTGCAGGGCTCTGTGTTAACCAGAACAGAAAGACAGAGCATCTGATTTCATACAACTCTTCAGATCCCACTTAGAAAATTACTTTCAAAAGCTTTATAGATATTTAGCATAAACTTTATTTGTTTATGATCTCTCTCATAGAGTATTTTCTACAGCTAAAATTATTCTTAAAACCCTCTTTGTGCTTTTTATCACAATTTAATTTCACATTTATATAAAGCTTTGAAGAAAGAAAGTCCGTGAGATTTGTCTTCAATTAAGTGTTACTACTGGCAGAACATCCTCGCTTATGAAAAGAGACAAGTCTCAAAGGCAGAATTCCTAATACCTGAGTTAAAAAACAAACCTTCCAAAACCTGTATGTTCCAAAACCTTCTCCAAATGATTAAAAGAAACAAAACAGAACACAAGAACAACTTTAAAACTTTTATAGAACATTCTTGATACAGAAGAATTAAATATGTCACTGAATACTGTAAAAATATGCTGTGTTAAGTATTTAATTACTGTTTAACAAGCTAAGAAAATATTCATAATAAAGCAGACTTCTGAAAGTAGTCCCCATCCGAAACCCAAATACAGCAAGGGAAATAGACTGTAGGAATGTCAAAGGGGCACATTTACCTTGCTCCTGTTGTAGTATTGCACATCCATACCATACCATGCACAGAGTGATGAAAGGTCTCCAAGGCAGGGTTCCCGCCAGAAGTGTTGACACACATCCAGCAGTGTGAGGCAAGAATCACACCCGGCTGTCTGTGCACCCTCTCCCACTATGATCCCACCCTGAATGCAAGGAGAACAGAATTGCTTGTGAACCGCCTCCCACGCTTTCTCCATTTACCACACAGCTATTCTATGTAGGCAGCTAGAAAAGGACTTTCATGTGCATGAACATGCCTGGCTGGAAGCTGCAGCTGTTCAGCTGCTGATTTATCATGTGTTCAGCTTCTCTGACACAGGGCTGGCAACCCTTGTAAGAGCAAGGAAGACGGGGTGGGAAGAGGAGAGGGCTGGTGGTTGACAGCTGTTTCAGGCTCTGTACTTTAATTGGCTCTGAATATGCCTCAACAACCTAA
Organism: Leptocoma aspasia; assembly: GCA_013399835.1. Lineage (NCBI taxonomy): Eukaryota > Metazoa > Chordata > Aves > Passeriformes > Nectariniidae > Leptocoma > Leptocoma aspasia. The sequence continues at coordinate 126,480 of VXAX01007760.1, read as the reverse complement.
ATTTGGCTGATGCTTACTGTTCATCAGAAGAGGACATAGAGCCTTGAAGAAAGGAAGGACTGAATGAGTAGAAGATTGAAGGGATAAAATAAAACATGATTTAAGCCTGCTCAGGGTTACTCATGCCTGGCCTTCTTTAATGGGAGACACAAGCCATTTTGAAGAAGGTAAAAGCCCGTATTTCCAGACAACAGATTAAAAGAATGCCCCAAATCATAACTTGTAAGAACCAGAAACTGGTGTTCTGGATTTCTACTTGTCTTCCTATTGTGATCAGCTACATTTAACACATGACAATTGTATCTCCACTCTCCCATGCAGGAATGTACTTATTGAGGAAAAAAAAAGTGATGATAGCGCAGCTAAGGAAACTGTCTTCCTGTTACCTCCTCCCCAACACTATCTCCTGGTCACTTGTTAAAGATGCGCCTCCTTTGGCAAGACAGCCTTTCTCTCACACCCCCTTGAAACCTTGATTTGTTCAATCATTTCCTCTTCTCACTTTCATCAGGTAAGAGTGTAGTCAGAAATACTGCTGAGCCCTAGTCTTTGTGCCTTCTCCATCCATCCCATCACAGAACCACAAAATATTCTGAGCTGGAAGGGAACCTGAAGGATCACTGAGTCCAGCTCTTAAGTGAATGGCTATGGGCCACAAAGGCTGCAAAAGAGATTAGAGCTGGTGAGCATGAAGGAGGTGATGCATCAGAGGCTTGCAGTGTGATTGCGGGTGGCCAGAATCCAAGTCATATGGGCCAAAATCCAAATTTCATGTCCAGTCTTTCCTTATACACCTCTACGGATGGCAACTCCTTGGGCAGCCCATTCCAATGTCTAATCACCCCTTCTGTGAAGTAATTCCTCCTAATGTCCAACCTAAACCTCCTCTGGCACAGCTTGAGGTTGTATCCTCTTGTGCTGTCACTGGCTGGGAGAAGAGACCAACCTTCATCTGGCTACAGCCTCCTTTCAGGCAGTTCTAGAGAGTGATAAGGTCACCCCTGAGCCCCCTTTTCTCCAGGCTAAACAACCTCAGCTCCCTCAGCTATTCCTTATGGAATTTGTGCTCCAGACCCTTCATCAGTTTTGCTGCCCTTTTCTGGACTCACTCCAGCACCTCAATGTCCTTCCTGATTTGAGGGGCTCAGAACTGGACACAGGATTCAAGGTGCAGCCTCACCAGTGCCAAGTATGGGGAAGACTTTTTATTACCTGCATCCTCACAAATTCAAAAGTGGGAAGGAAGCTTTATTGAAAAGATAGGGTATTTTTCTTATGATCCAAACTGTATTTGACTTTCAAACATTCTAAGAATTTTACCTTCAGTGTGGAGTTTCACTCAGTAAAGGACAGCTGAATTAAAATCAACAGGACTTAAAAAAATTAATCCTTGCAAAGGAAGTTCTCACTTGCTACTTTTAGAGGGAAATTCTCACTTTAAGGAGACAAGATTAGAAACCTGCTTTATTTAGATTTCTCACTGGAGAGGCTAGAAACAGAGGAGAGAAAAAACTGATGTTAGAAGATGATAATTTTTTCTTGTCATCATGCCACAACAGACCACCAGGTTTTATTTCTCCATGCTGTACATATTTCTCTAGGAAACATGTAACACCTCCTTTTTTGCAGAGATATTTCAGTGATGTGCCACAAGCTTTGACAAATCATCATGAGATAGATAAATGAATTGGTGTATTATCAAACCATTGCTTACAGATTTCTCAGAGATTTCCTTCTTCTCCAAGTACTTAAAATACGGACCTTAAAGCACACTGTGCCCACTCATCCATCCCATGTTTGCTCTTACACTTACATGGTATCTGCTGCCCTGAGCCCATACAAAGAACTGACAAAGCACTATTGTAGCTTCAGAAATTCTGTCTAACACAGCCTAAGCCGGTGAGAGACAACTCTCTCTGTGGCTACTTCAGGAAACAGCCTAGCCTCTTCCAAGACAGTGTTGGGATTGGTGAGAGTTTCTCCTCATTCAAAAGGTGTTTCTGAGTTACTGCCTCTTACAAAGCAGTGGTCTCTACCACTGAGACCTGAAAATGAAGTTGAAGATAATTTTAACAAAGAAGGAAATCAGGCCCTCTTCAAAGTGCTGACTTTTAAAAGATGGCAGCAGGGCAGGGAAGGAAATAAAGAAAACAGGTCATGAAACTGCTGAGCTTGGAAAGGTCTCCATAAGACTGGCCATTGTGTCTTTTTGGTTTCCCCCTCCAACTCTTCAAGCAACCTGGTCTAGTCGAAGGTGTCCCTGCCTATGGCAGGTTTGGAACTAGATGGTCTTTAAGGTTCCTTCCAATACAAGCACTCTGTGATTGTATGATCCTATGAAAACACTGATCAGTATTCCTTTATTTTAAGAGTTATAACTCAGCAGATTGAAGATGTGATCTTTACTGGATGCATGAAAAGTCAAAACATGGAAATAAAAAGGCTGAGATGTTGGCTGTGTAGCTGCCTCAGCCTTCTCAGTATTTCACAGTCAATCTACAAAGTAAGTCTTCCAACCATGAGCATACTACAGCTTGCAGAAATATTGTTGAGCCTCACCTCCCTTTGCTGTACCCAGGCCATCATAGAGGCAAGAATGTAAAGTATTCAGGGCTAAAAGAAGAGACAGTGTAATTCTCTGGTTTATTTCTTACAGCATTTATATAAAAAGAACAAAGTTGAGGGGTCTGTTTATTTGTCTTCTTTCAAGTTCAATTAAGACCAAACCAAAACAATCCAAAATCCTTTGGAAGATGAACCATAAAACTATCAGTAATTAGTGATAGTTACTGCTATCAGAGAGTGACTGCTATCAGTAACTCAAGCTGAAATCTCTGCTGAAGATCTGAACACTTCATTGACTATGCAAGAAATTGTGGTGAACATACTCTTACATAAGAAATAATTAAAGCTCTTTCATGTGGTTTGGGTTTGGTTAGTTTATTGTGTACTTTTATGTGTACTTTGGCTGTTAGTCCTGAAAACAGGTCTATTCCTTAACAAAAACAAATTAATGACCTGCTTTTTCTAAATGACTTCCGGTAATAAACATTAGGCTGTCACCCTCATACCAGTTTCCCTTGCTCTGAAGTCTAAGGGCATAGTTCAAGAATACAACTGCATCAAGCACAGCTATCCTTTGCTAACAAATGACAGTCTTGTTCTCTCCTCTCCACCCCCTCCTTAGTGCCAGCTCTGATCACAAAGTAAGCTAATTCAAAATGAACTGCTGAAAACTGTTACTTTTCTTCCAACTGTGGTCTTCTCTGAATTAACAAGTTAAATTGGCTCACTGATCAATATCAGGGATTGTGCAAGGCAGCAGGGAAAGGAATTAGCAGGATTATGGAGAGCGGGACCTCTCCTTTTCCCACCCTCTGCGGCAGCTAGTTCATTCAAGCAGTACCATGCAACTGCATTGGAGGGCTGTTCTAACTAGGATTCCCTGATAGTATTTGGCTTTATGCACATAGAACTCTTCTCTGTGCTGTTCTGCAGTCAGGCTAAGGGCTCTACTGAACGGTCTGGGGAGTCCTAGACCACTGGAGTTTCTGGGGGCACATCAGAAGAGGACACTTTATCCCTATGCATGCTGAAGCTGCTCAAGGAAGTAGGCAAATGACTGGACTAGAAAGAGAACCATTACGGACGTCATTCTGGGAGGCTGGCTGTTAAAGCCCATCTTCAGATCATGGTGCATCTGTGTCTGCTCCCATTCCAATAGTAGTATCCATTTTACTTAGTGATCACTGCACGCAAAACCTATCCATTAGAGACACCCCTTGGAACGCGCACTGCCTCCCTGTCCTGTCCACAGTCCTGGACTCAAGCCCAATAAAAACTGAAGTACCCAGTGGAAATGTGGTGCTTTGAGGTGCTGTTTGGTGCTACCAATCCAAGGAGAGCCTTCCCTTGGTTATGAACTGCCTTGTGCTGCCTGGGCACATCACCCAGGCCTCCCCTTTCCCCCAAGGAGTGGAGTGGCCCTGCTCAGCCCCACACTCCGCTGCTCAGCCTCCCCAATGGAGGTCTGCCTGCACTTGCTTCTCCTCTGAATTAGTCCTCAAAATCCACCCTTTTATTTTTGTGGGAACTGGGCTACACTTCTCCAAAGGGATGAGCTATGGCATGGAGGGGTCAGACAATGCAGTATTTGTGAGAAAACAAGACAGAGGCAGGGCTGCAGCTGCGCCAGCTGCTCATGGAGATGAAGGGAAGACAAGTAGGGGGGAGCCTCATGAATGTCTGTAAGTACCTGAAGGAAAGGTGTCAAGAGGATGGAGCCAGGCTTTTGTCGGCAGTGCCAAGCAATAGGACAAGAAGCAAAGGGCAGCAACCGGTGCAAAGGAAGTTCTACCTAAACGTGAGAAAGACCCTCTTTCCTGTGTGAGTGACTNGCGCCGGGGCGGGGAAGCATTCCCAGCTCCCGTCTCCCTCCCGCTTCCCGCGCATGTGCGGTTGCCAGGGCGGCCGTCTCCGGTGAAGGTTTAAAATCTGCGGGACATGCGCAGTGCCGGTTCTGGCCCTGGCGAGGGGGACACGCCACATTGGAACGGCGAGCGGAGCGCTCCGGGCAGCGCCGGGTACAGTTTGCGCCGCCTTCGCTTCCTCCCGAGCCGCTTCCTCCCGAGCCCCTCGCTCGGCTCTGCCTCC